>BMAO01021108.1:0-120360 GCA_019973975.1 Trichonephila clavata | reverse complement strand
AGTTATGAGAATTAGTGAAATTTTTAACATCATGTCTATGTTGAAAAATCCCCCAATCTATACTGACAAGTTTTGCTCATATTATATATATAAAGTACGTCTATGTATGGAAATGTACATTATAATGTTAAGCAATGAATTTTGGTAGAATAATTAAAAATATTCTATTCAATACTTTCTTTCCTGGTGTATACCAAGAATTTTATTTTCCTTTTTTTGACATAATACACTTATTAATATTATGTTAACTTAAAAATGCAGTTGTATTCAATTATATATATTATATATATATATATATATATATATATTCTTACATAAATAAATGAAAATGCCTAAAACAGAAAAACTCTGTTAGCTTCCCATTTGTGTTCTCGTTTTGTATTTCCTTGTTAAATTGTAAGACCTTGAGTTGGAAAACAGAAATATAATAAAATACTATATAATGAGCATAAACATTTGACTCCTGTACAAATCTGCAATTCGTGCTGGAATTTTCATAACATTATATTGATATACAAAATAGTTTTAGAAGATCAGAAGAAAACCATCTTGAAATAATTTCAGAAGTTGATAAAATCACACATTCTTTGAAAATAAAAAATAAAAATATATTGATATATCAGTTATATAATACATGGCTTTTGCTACGTTTTTGAGAGGAAATATACTAGAAAAGAAAAACAGCAAAAGATATTAATGGAGAATGTATTTTGGATACAATGTGTTAAAAGTGTTTCTGAAAATTCCCTCAGCAAGCTGTTAAAAATAATATTTTTCCATGTTTTCCTGATTCTTTTTATGTATATTTTAGATTTTTCATTTAATGTATAGAACATTTCTGTCAAAAGAAGTATATATTATATATATATATCGGGTTTTTTAAAAACATATAGTTTTACTTTCCCTTTCTATTGTGAAATATATGAAATTGTAAACACGTTATGCCTTCTATTTTCGATATTTTTAGAAAACTAGCAAACATTTTCGTCCTAGGTCTTATATATTATGTTACTGTTTCTTTTAATAAAAATTGGAATTTGGTGCAAATAGCAAATAACTGTAAAAGAAAATATTCCTTTTTGTAAAATTTTATTTAGAAAAGAATTGTGTGTTTTATCATGTCATGATATGTGAAATCCTACATATGAATATTATATCCATTCCATTAATTGCATATATTTTTTTTTAAAAAATACATCAGTCAGTTTATAAATGTGTACTATCGTTTAAAGTTTCACAAATAGCAATGATAATCCAAATTAAAGCATAGATGTGAATATTTGTGAAAAAATATAGTATGGCTATTGTTATCTTTTAAACTATTTCTCAAAATGTAAAAACTTCTAATGGAAATTATATCAAGAAAGTTACAATCAATAAGAGTTACTACGGCAGATTGTAAGTCTAAAAAATATTATAGGAAATTTTCAAAAATTCTAGTTCAGGCTCTGTATAGGAGTATGCCATAAACAGCTAAAATGTTACTGCTATAGACGTATTTTCCATAAGAAGAAGATGTTTTGAAAACATGTCATTCTCTCTTAAATAATTTCTCTAATAGTATTTTTAATAATATTCTTAGGACAATTTCATATGCATACCTCGATTCAATTGACATTAAATATCAGAAACGCTTTACGCTTTTTCAATATCGTGGTTTCAAATTTAGTCAATCAGCTTTCCATTTTTTTTTTTTGACTACACAATGTTTTCATATCTATAAATAGTCCAAAAATATAACTACTTTAGAATTTTATGCTTTTTATCCTGTTAGTAACTGAAAGTCATAAATAAAATTTTCCTTAAAAATTACATACATATAACATTACGAATTAAATTTCTCAGAAGAATTTTGTGTTTTTTCAATTCTTACTATTAGTTCACACTTTCCCTATATTTATATATTTATCTCCCTCTCTCTCTCTATATATATATATATATTGTTCCATTTTATAATCGTTAATAAAATATTTTTTATTCATCCACTCAAGTTCAAATACATTTTTTTTAATCTTGCAGTGGATGCAACTTGATGTTAATACATTTTTTTCCATAATATTAATTAACATTAACAAACATAAATAATAGTCAAACACAGTATACTAAAAGGAAAGTCATTCCTTGTGTCTCTGTAGCACGTTGGACTTCTAATCCAAAGGTCGTGAACTCAAACCCTACCGGGAATTTCTGAGAATGTTATTCATAAATGAATAAATGGTAACAAACACAAATAATAGTCCAACACCACATCTTCAATGAAAAATCATTTTCTATTTTGGCACTTGATCTTGTGATTATGTCATAAGTATATACATATTTATATATTAATTGTAATTATTGAATAAAATGTAAATACTATATATTTTTTTTTGTTGACCTAAGAAGGAACTGACCTTAATTTTTTTTTATATTACTTGTTTTTGGAAGAAGTTAGAGCCACAATAAATGAGAAGTGGAAAAATCATTAATTTCTTTTCTTACTATTATATCATGTGATAACGAAAAAGGAAGCGAGATATTTCCGATAACAAGTGCCTTGGAGTCACAGACGACGAGACAGTCCACTCTTCCGAAAAAAAATGGCACCTTTTATAAGACTTGATTAATTTCAGAAAAAAGTGTACTTATACATCCATATTTTTTTCTGTACCTCAATAACTACAATAATACTAAATTGATATTTATAGATGAAAAAATACTGTCCATTAATCTGATGGGGACGGTAATTAATACGTGTGTGATATATTATTCCACATTCATAAATAAGCATAATATTTATTCTAGTAATAAACATTCAGCTTCGATTATTTCCTATTTTTAACTTAGGTTGAGTGAATGTCCATATGTTTTATGTATATGTAAACAATATCGAGAACGAAGATTTTTACAATGAATTTAAGCACTTTTAAACAAAATCAAATTAAGAATGGCCCCCTTTCCCCGGGAAAAAAATTGTTTGTTGATTATATCAATTTAAACTTTTTATTAATTCATTTCTTCTATACAACTATACAGATCCTTAATAGGAAAATAAGTTAAATTTATTTAAATTATCTCGAATTAAATTGGTATTTTAGGAACATTGTTTGTAAATAAACATTGAAAAAATATTTAAAGAAATATATTAATTAATTTTTCAATTTTGAAGAACGGAAAGGCTGGAATCCCAAAACCAATTTTAACCCTACTTCAATGCCCTACTTCAAGATAGTGATATATATATATATATATATATATATATATATATATATATATATATATATAATTAGGGTGATTTTAGATAATTATAGTAATTATAAGCTTAATATTGATTTACAAAAATTCAGAATATTAGATTTTGTCTTAAAATAAAAGTACATTAATTTTAATGGTTCTCTGTACAAACAAACCAAAGGATTGCCACAAGGTGGCCCTGCTAACAATGGTTTGGCTAATTTATATTTACACTTTTACGAAAATAATTATATTATTAATAATGATTATTACATATTTGGATACATAGATGACCAAATTATTTTTGGTAAAAATAATAATTTTAATCCCAATATTACTTTTTAACTGAATTACTTAAATCTAATTAAAATTAAAAGTAATCTAGTTAAAATTAATTACTTATATGCATCATTGTGCATTAAGAACTATAAATTGCGTAGCAAAATTTATGATAAAAAATATTATTTTAATTTTAAAATTCTTAGTGTCTTACTGGAACTGCAACCTTTTTACATCTGTATATATAAATTTTATTTTTAATTATATTTATCGTAATAACGTATTAGTTAGTGATAAATTTGATATATTTTTAAATGTTAATAACTTTATTAAACATTGTATGGAGCAAACATACCCTCCTAAATTTATAAAAAAATTACCTGACGGTTAAATAAAAATATGTTATTAGTTGTACAGTTTATCGATAGATGGCGCCTCAAGCTAAGTAAATTAACAATATCTTATTTTATTTAAAATTAATTGTATATGTCTTGGTGGTACTTTTCTTTTCTATAAATTTTAAAACAAAATATAGAGTTTTAAATGTGTATATATATATAGTATTAATGTTATTTTATCATAACTTAATAATTTTCTGCGTTACTGTTATTGTCCAATGCCGGGGAATATGTTTGTAATTCGCAAGTGGTAAGTCTTTATCTAATAGTTTTAACTTTGATTTAAAAATATTTTATTAATTATCACAGGCTATAATATTATCGTTTTACATTAATAGAGTATGGTTTTATTTATAATAATAGTTAAACTCTTCTCTAAAAATTTCTTGCTTTCCCTTTGGCCCAGAGTATTGGTAAATTCAGGTGAAGGTTGGCTGGCCGAAAAACACTGTTTAAACCTGCAATCCTGGTTCCTAAGGCCAGGAGTTTGCCCTAGTATTTCTGTGGCTAACACTATTCTGTCATGACTATAGTTATGTTAGGTATATAACTATTTTTGTATATTTTTGTAATATACACACACACATATATATATGTCAGTCATATATATGGTAGCCATAATTAAACTGCAAGTTTTCAAGGGGTTCTGGAAGAAAACCCACTGGGAATATTCCAGTAAAATTTGTTATCTACACGTTTCAGAACATGCGCAAGTCAAATATGCAAAGAAAAAAACTCGCCATTTTCACCCGATAAATAACGCTGTACCATATTTCAACGCTCACCGTATTGGCATATACAACTTCCAAAATTGATAGATAGAGTATAATGACACTCTAAGAGGCATATTAACAATATAAAGCACCAATTACAGTTTATCAAAATTCCATACAGTTCACTTCAGTAATTAGATTTTTACAGTATCATGTAATCAGAAATTAACGTAAATTAAGATCACAAAAATTAAACAATCCATAAAAACGCTTAGGAAAACAATTAAACCATTATTTATTCAATGAAAGTATCAAATAATGTGCACTATATGCGAGCCACTAGAGGCAGCCACCTGCTGAACACGTAAAAGAGCATGGTCCACCGTCACCTTTAAAATCTATCCTGTAACACACCTTACGTGTCTCATTATGCTAGATTTCATCTCAGAAAAAGAAGTATATCACTTTCTATAAATCATATCTTTCAGGTGTCTCCACAGATACAAATTGCAAAATTTAAGGTCCGTTGAACTTGGGACCCAAGCGTTTTCAAAACATCTTATGACTCGGTCCACACCAAAGGTATCATGTAGCAATTTTTTTAACAGGTTTAGCGATGTGAGGGAGTACTCCGTCTTGCATAAATATCGTGGTTACTAAACAATGTTTCTTTTGCAATGCAATTATCAATTGTTCTCTCAACATCGTACCGTAGCTAGTCCCTGTAACACTACAGCGTTTGGAATCACTTGCACAGTTGAAGTTTCAAAGAAATATAGGCCCACATGAAACTCAAGTCATTCACCATGCAGTTACAAAATCGGAATGGATGGGTTTTTCTTGTTTAGCGTATTGGTTACACGTTCCCTATATCCTGAAGTTATGCACATTTACACTACATGATAGTGTAAAATGCGCCTCGTCTTTCTGCAAGATCATCTGAATGTAAGTGTCATCCTCACCGATTTTCGACAGGATAAAGTTTGCAAAATCAATTCATAGGGTGTCATCATGAGGTTTTAATTCTTGAAACATTTTAATATTATACGGATGACGCCGAAGAGTGTGGCGCAACACTTTATGCACAGTTGACCAGGGAAGATATAATGTCCGAGCCACACTTCTTGCGCTCACTTGTTGCACCATACTGACTCCTGAACTGTTACTCGTAGTAGCAAAAGCGTCATCAATTTGTTGCGCCTCTGTTGCTAATACGAGAATGTGAGTAGCAATAGCGGCCCTATTGCACTAGCAATAGTGCCGCAATTGATATCTGGGGTCCTGTCAGGGTTTACGGGACACCGCCATCTTGTGATTGGAATAATGCTCAATATTTTCCTGTTTCTTCAAAATTTCAAATCATATTTTTCAATCCATTGTCATACACTCATTGGATCTCTTAATCGTTTTATATACCGATATTCTTTCAGAATAGCTGAATAGATGCTGCAATTCTGATAGAATATCTCGACTAACAATACACGTTCTTTCTTATTCAGAGTCATGATTGACCATTACACAAAGTCGTTTTTTTATACAGATCGATGGGCTTAAAATTTGCATGTATGCCGTCGATAAGTTTTGATACAAGGGAAGGGCAATATATCAGGTGAAAATGGCGATTTTTACCTTTGCATATTTGACTTGCGCATGTTCTTAAAAGTGTATATACCAAATTTCACTGGAATATTCCCAAGGGTTTTCTCTCCAGGACCCCTTGAACACTTGCAGTTTAATTATGGCCACCCTGTATACACACACACACACAATAATATATATATATATATTTATTATATGTATATATGCATATATCAAGTGCATAAAGATGACTTACTTGTTAATAATATTATTTTAAACACACAGTTTTCAACGCAACCTTCAAATATGTCACCACTTACATTCTACCAAAGAGAATAAATTAAAGATTATTCTGTAATATTTTCCGGAAATATTCTTTGTTTGTTTCAAAAAAAGAAAAGATAGAAAACCGAATGTAAGAGAAGCCATATAAGCAGATAAAATTTTTACTTTTATATTTTTTGCACATTATATGTTTTAGAGATGCACCAAATGAATGGGAATAAAATGCAGGATTACATTATGTTAAATCTATTATCTATATTACATTGTTACATCTTCTTCATTAGTTATAAATGAACTGAAATGATTTAGCTTAACTGTAACTTTTCAGTATGTATGGCGTTATTCAGACAATAGCTTTCTGCTATATTTTAAAACGATTGTAGACCTTATAATGTTTAAGGAAGCATTAAATGAGCACATTAAGTATTTAATAATTTTCAATTATATACATATGTTGACTATATGCTTATGTCTGTATGGAAACTGGTGAATTAGAATTGCCTAAGGAAATAACTACAAAATGTTAATTTATATTTAAATTAACATTTTATTTTATATATTATATTTTATATAACTTATATTTTATAAATTAACATTTATTTTTTAAATTTATATTTAAATTAACATTTATTTTTTTAATTTATATTTAAATTAACATTTATTTTTTTAATTTATATTTAAATTAAAGTACGAAATGTTATATATCTTACATTATATTAACACTTAGGATTTATAATTATGTTGAATATTTTTTATAAAGATTTCTACACAAATCTTTTTTTCAAGCAAAAACAACAGCTTTGGTTACTTTTATTTTATTTTAGTTTTATTTAGGTATTTTTCCAATTAAATCATTAAAAATTGAGCTGTTTTAGTAACGTAAAAAGGATTAATTGAAGTTGGGTATTAAGAACATTATTGTTAATTTCAGCATTAAATTGAGTTCAATAATACTTTGATAACTCATTTCCGTACTTGACCCTGGCTCAATTGAGCTGTCAATAAATAACCCATTTAATTTAATCAGTTATCGCAATTGTCTGGTACTTTTCCTTTTCGCCGACGCGAGCGATAAAGTCGACACAAATGATACAACCAACCCGATCGGAATATTCCCGCTGGTAACCTTTTTCCATCACATTTTAATTCTTAGTCTTCTCTCTTTCGTAAATATTTTTCATGATACATCAAACATGGATGAAAATTCAATGAGAACTAATAATTTTAACATTTTTTATGTTTTTATTGTGTGTTGTCGACAGTAAAGCCTGCTTGGCGAGATTTGCTCTGGCGAAACGGAAAAGTACCCGATTGGCTCAGTTCATGCGACATCACAGTCACATGATGATGATAACCACGTGTTCTTAGCATATCAGTTCAAAATCTCATGTGATGCCGTAGCCACACAATAAAAGCATCACACGTGTCTCTAGCTAATTAGTTGATGTGTTTCGTTGTTGCCATAATTTTCAATCTTTTCAGAAAATTTCTTTTAAAGCAGACATGTCGAACACGCGGCTCGCTGAGACATTATAAAAACTTTTTTTATCATATTAAATTAAAAAATTTATTTGATATCAACTTTTTAAAAAATTTAGTGACCCTATTTGAGTTGTGAACGAAATCCTATTTGATAATAAAAATTAGTTTTGGATTAAAGTTACGTTTAATATTTTATTAAAATTAACTTTATTTTATTAGAATAAATTAATTTTTATTAAATTTTTAAAAACATTTATGCATACTATTCACTTAAGTGGATTATTATTATTTTTTGTGAGTGCGACATTTTTTCTCTTCCCTCCTCTTTCCTTGGAAGAGAATAAGGGACTTCTCAGATACCATTGAAAGTGTTTTTTTTTTAAATTTAAGTTTAAACAATGCAATCAAGTAGCATGTAATGTTTGCTCAATCTTTGACATTGGTTTTTATCCATATTAAAATAAAAATTAATTTAATGAAAATATATTTGAACTTCAAGAACTATGAGTACGACAAGAGATTAATTGAAGAGGAACATACTAATTTTCAAAAAAGAAGTTCGGCAATATTTGTGTGTTCAAAACTAGAATAAAATATTATGCCTAATGTCAAATACCTCATTTCGGACGCAAAGTAATATAATCTGAAAATACACAAATCTTGAAAAAAATATACTCAATTACGTTTCAAAATTTCGTGGAGACAAAATGTTGAAATGGAAATTAATTCTTTAAAAACTACAAAAGGGTATTCTCTAAAGTTGTAGAAGACAAAATAGTGCTATAAAATTTAATTATGTATTGTCACATTTGATAGCTTCCACAGATCGAGACAATTTACTGAAGAGAAATTTATTAGTGAATGCGCAGTGAAAAGGCAGAAATATTATGTACACACACACATACACACACACACACACACATATATATATATATATATATATATTTATATATATATATATATATATATAACAAACTAATGCAATTTAAAACTGCAAGTCGAAATACTGTAGCTAGCAGAATTGATAAAACAGCTGTGAACCTGATCGGCACCATTCCGTAATATCAACACCTCAAGCCCAATATATTGCAATTGAGGACCCTTGGTAGCCTAGCGGTTAACGACATGAATTTGTAGCCTACGTTGTCGAGTCCTCATGCCACTGAAGACTCGTTGTGTAGAGGAGATGATGCCGGTTAAATCAGTCAAGGCTCAAAGACCTCCTGATGACGTGGGGTGGTAGTTTGGGGAGGGGGTGCAGCTAAGATGTCATCCTTGTCGCTTGACGGTTGGTCAAAGTTACGAGGTCTGTCACCAATTGACCTCGTGTTATTTCAGGGTGCAATGTTTGTTAAACTCACTAGCTATTGCAATCAATGAAAGTCAAGAAATTCAAAATATTACATAGCCGACCGTTCTTTTTCGCACATGCGATAATAATTTAAGAATAAGTGAATAACTCTTGGAAATTATTCGTACGCATAATACAACCACTGTAGCTGATATTTTTGATGACGTTATGGAAGTTTCAAAGAAGTATAAGTCACCATTGGAAATGTTAGTTGATCTTGACAGGGACGTCTTAAGACTCTTTTAGGCCCTGGGCCCAGAGGAATCCCAAGATTTTTGAGGCCCTGTATCCTATGCAAAAGTAGGCCCAACCTGAGATCTTTAAACGTAGACAGTATATAGCATGCTTTGCCATATACTCGTTCAAACAGTAATTTGAAACAAATAAATTTTTGCACGACTTACCACAAAAAACCTAGGCACAAACCGGCTCGACCGATGGCCGCATTTCAACTAAATGAGTTGAATGATTGTTTATGTATTAGGCTTAGGCCTAGACATGGACAGTGGTCACCACATAATAATCCAGTCTTACCACTTTTGCAGTTGACATGCAATTTGAAATTCCCCGTTTTTTGGAGAATATGCACGGGAATAATGTTTGACCAAGGAATAATAATTATCCGGATCATGATATGATTAAGACAGAGTCGAGAATAGAACGAGGGCCCCAATCTATTGCGAGGCCCTGGGCCCGGTTGGCCCATGCTTTAAGACTTCACTGGATCTTGCAACTGATGGTGCACCTATACTAATTTGTGTTGGTACCTAGCATACTCCTGCTATTGTCACGCCCTATTCAACTCTCTTTTCCTTTGGCTTACTTATATGGCCGCGGTAGCCTTGTGGTCAAGATAGCGGACTCGTGGCTGGTGTGTCATGAGTTCGACCACAGTATTACCCCAGTATTGACGATCCGCCGTGTAGGGGAGCGATGCATGGTAAATCTGTCTAGAGCTTATACGTCCTTCATTTTATGTGGCGTGATAGTTAGGAGAGGAGGGTGACAGTTCATTTGTCATCTTCGTCACTTGACCATGGTCCAAAATTACGAGGTCCGTCGCCAAAAACCTTCGTGTAGCTGAACAGTGCGACGTTAATATTGACTCACTCACATGTCTTACTTATACCGAGCGAACGTACAATACCAGTTATGGGGAAGTCCCTCTTTTCATAAATTACTTTCCCTGCGAAATAGTGTTGATACTTCATGTTGGTGATAATTAATCTATGTGTTAGATTTAGGTTCATTTTTTTCTCAAAAACAAAACATTTTCAATGTTGATTTTAACACTAACATACCACCGCATTAAAACCCAATTTTATGTCAAGTACAAGTTTAAATGAACCTTATTTTATAATACAAGAATACAGGTTTGAAGCTGTCAATGGTTTTAGATATTTATGCTCTGAACTGAACACATTTAATGACATAACATCAGAGGTTCAATATAGAGTCACTGCTGGTAACAAGTGGTTTTAAAGGCTTTAAAAATATTTAAATCTAATTTGATCAGCAGAAAAGCAAACTATAATTTATAAATCATTGATAACGGCCCGTTCTCACATATGCTGCAGAACCATGGGCAATAAACCAAAGATAAGAGGAGTATCTTGCTATAACTGAAAGAAGAGTCCTTATAGAAGTATATTTGGAAGTTAAAATGTGATAATATTTGGGGAAGAAGAACCAATTCAGAAATACAAAAATGTTTTTAAAGAACAAGATATTATTGAAATCATTGCAATACATAGAAAAAATGGGCAGGACACCTGATGAGATTTGAGGACATATATATATATATATATATATATATAGTCATCAGCTCAATGCAATCAACTAAATTTTAAAGGCTTGTTTTGTGAAAAACAATGCCAATTATCGTACAAAAAGTAATATTAAACAATATGTCTTAACATAACTATTTTTTTTTCTTATAAAAGGTATGGATTATTTATAATTTCATTGTAAAACTAGCTTGAAATGTGAATCGACTATGCATTAATACTATAAAATGCATTGCTTGAAATTGAGTTCTGATAAATACATAATACAATCTTTTAAAAATCGTATTTTATTAAATTTGTTAAAATTGAAAACATGTGGCTTCCACCGTAATATAAAATGAATTATATGACCCGCAACATCATATGAGTTTGACAGGCCTGTTTAAAAAAAACACAAATTTGTCAACAATATTTTTACCATATTTTGACAAAATGCATTTTATTTAAAAATGCATTCGTAAAACTAAGCTTTTTTAATTTTATTTAATTTTAAAATCTTTTGAAGAAACTTGTTTTTTATAACACTTGAACATTTTTACCCAAACATAAAATTTGAAATTTTACCCAATTTTTACAAATAGAACAAGTATAATTAGTTTGATGTCTGCTTTGAATTCAATAAAGAACATTTGTTTATCTTTATCATGTGACCGTCGTGAATTGAGATCATTGTCATTTCTCATTGCTAGGGTTTGCAATCCCGTGTCATATTTTCAATCCCGGGATTTCGGGATGACATTATCGAAATCCCGGGATTGGTCCCGGGATTAGGATTGGACTATTTTTTAATAATACTTACATATTAGCATAGTTGAAATTGCATAATAAAATTGAAAATATAATTAAAAATTGTTTTAATATTATTTTAATGAAACAAATAAAAAAATTAACTCACCATAAAAAACAAACAAAAATAGTACATAATGAAATTTTAAAAAAAAGCATTTCTTCATTTCCTATGTTTCTGTAAATATAAGCTTATAAAAACAGCTTCTCCAGCGTTTCATCGTGGAAACGGCTTCTTATTTTTATCACAAATTGTCCTGCCGAAGAAAATGCACATTCGGATTTTTACTAGTAGGTATTATCGTCATTAAATAGGAATGTGTTTTTTTTTCAGGTAGTCACCACGTCTCCCTCCATTTTCAAAATAGAGACATTTCTTTTTGATTTTTTGATGACAGTGTCTCAAATAAAAAAGACTGTATTGGTGCATATACCTATTTGATAACTTTATTTAGTTCTTCTGCTACACTTAATGGTGTTTGTATATAAATTGATTCATTTATTGAATCAAAATGAGAATTAATTACAAGTATTACTTCATTTGAAATTGAAGATCCAGTTGCATGATCTGTTAGTAATGCAATGGGATTTGAAGTGTCTCAAGTCTTCCAAGCAGGTTCCCTATTAATTAACGGCATTTAATTGAAGAAGGAACTGTGACGAAATTTATTCTTGTGATTTTGCTTATATTATTGTGCAAGCGTTGCAGTGATCCACTTAGATCTGTGTGACGTTCTCCCATACGAGGCATGAGAGCTGGGCATATTTTTTTTACCTATATTACTTATAATTACACAAAAAATCTACGTACATATTTTATAAACAAAAACTAAATTTTTAAAGAATTAAATTCTTAGAAAATTTTTATGAGAAAAATTTTTTTAATTATAATTTAGACAAAAATTAAATCCCAAAATTTGTTATTTTAATCTCGGGATTTCCGGATTGGTAAAAAAACCGGGATCCCGGGATTTTGGAATTCCCGGACTGAAAAATCTACTAAATATCTTCTAAAAATTCTAATTACCTCTGTCCAAATTAGCTGACATCGGACATCCTGAGGGTGGGAGAAATGTCCGTTTTCTGACTCCACTCGTGATGGGGAGAAAACATATCAATATTACAGAAGAAAATAAGAGAAAACATTTTAAATTTCACGGTTTAAGATACACACTTTCCTCGAACCCTTCAAGGTTCAACACGTAAGGAAACTGACATTTAACGTATACAGTACAAAAAAGTCAATACGATACATTCAATGTAATACCAGATTCACAATAGCTTGAAAAAAATTTCAATATATAACTCAGACAAAAATTAAATCCCGGGATTAATTATTAATCTCGGGATTTCGGGGTCCCGACGCTACAAACCCTAACATTGACGTTTCCTTATTAAACAAAACTAAGGGCTTCTATGATATACACATTTTGTATGAAGCTAAGATCTCATTTAATGCAATCCTTAAATTAATATTTATCCAAGCCCTCATGAACTTGCCATTAACTTTTGCTACGTCAGGAGCAACGATTCTGAACAAAGAGTTAAAGTGAAACTGTAAATTCTGCAGGCTTCATTCGTTGTCCTGGTTTAATGATAGGTATTAAGAACCCCAGAGGACTCGTAATGCATGGGAATCAAATTAATACGGTTAAGTCCCTTATCAATACGAGCACAGCTTGATGCTTTATATGAAAATAAATCGCGTCAAATCTTCAAGTAAAAGTGCGAAGAGACAAAAATACCAACTCAAAATTTTCCATAAATTAATTAAAATAAAATCATTAGAAATAACATTATTTAAATTCCTTCTTTATTGAATGCTGTATTTTGCTATAATTTCACAACATATTTAATTATGTAGTAACATTTTTTTGTGAAATTAATCGTATATATCTATAAGTCCTTTCGAAAATTTATTTAAAAATTAGAGGCAGGAAACATTTAAAGTACATACATTTTGAGAATTTAAGCGCTTGTATAAATGAATTATAAATACAAAGGCTTTAAATTCAAATATATTTTCATATATTTTCCTTAAAATGTTGGTATAAAGAAACAGCTAATGTCTTTTTGAATGACACAGATTGAAACTGAATTCTTGAAACTATCATCACATTATATATAGTTTAAGGAGTTCGATATCTGTTTTTCACATTTCAAAACAAAATATTTTTTTTAACTTAAAAACTATATTTCCATTAGTCAGCTCTGGTGGCTTAGAGATAGCACGACCACTACGTAAGCCTAAGGTTGCGAAATCGACTACAACTGGAGTCGACATATATATATATATATATATATATTACAAAAATATACAAAAAATAGTTATATACCTTAGATAACTATAGTCATGATAGAATAGATTTAGCCACAAAAATACTAGAGCAAACTCCTAGCCTTAGGAACCAGGAATGCAGGTTTAAACAATGTTTTTCGGCCATCCAACCTTCACCTGATTTTGCCAATACTCTGGGACATAGGGAAAGCAAGAAATTTTCTAGAGAAGTATAACTATCATTATAGATAAAACCATAATCTATTAATGTAAAACGATAATATAGCATATAATAATTACTGAAATATTTAAAATCAAAGTTAAACTATTAGATAAAAACTTACCACGTGAGTCATAATCCTATCATATTCCCCGGCTATGGACAATAACAGTATCGCATAAAATTATTATGTTTTGATAAAATAGCATTAATACTAAATATACACATTTAAAAACTCTATATTTTATTTTAAAATTTATAGAAAATAAAAGTACCACGCAGACACATATACAATTTATATATATATATATATATATATATATATATATACTACCCGAAATATATTATCTTATTGAAGTATTCAAGTTTAGAATTATATCTAGTCATTTTTTTATTTTTATAAAATACTATTTTCGAACATACTCGTGCGGAAAAGCTAAGCAACTTTTCTGATGTTACCGTAATTCTGAAAAATACCTACTGGTAAAGATGAAATTAATTCTACAGAATACGAATACTATAATTAAACAATGTACCCATCATAAAAGAAACAAAATGGATCGGATGTATGCTGTAAGAAATGAAATACAATAGAAGCATTATTAACAAAATGGTACTAGTACTAAATATGATCTATCCAAACCAATGTCTCTTAAAAAGAAATGAAATATCTTGTAACTATAATCGTTAGTGTACAATGTCTGCTTGTACTCAAGACCACTAAATTAGCCAACAATTCTGAAGTAAAAGTCTCATTCTTCAATGTACTTCTGTGTCAATTGTCTGGTGTTCTCCGAAATATTCTATCGTACCTCAGGATTTTTTCTTAAATCATCTCACACATGTTTACTGTGATTTAAATCGGGGAGCATGCTTTCCAATCCATACTTCGGATATCTTTACTTTCTAGAAAGATTAAAGTGTAGAACTTTTTGATATCAATTTTTGGCGACCAAATCCGGTTACCAAGCATTTTAAATTAGCAATAGGGGCGTTTTGGTGACAGAAATCGATAGCCAAGCATCATAATTTAGCCTTAGGTGTTCTAATAATTTACGAATTCTAATTTTGCAATAAAATCAAAGAAATATTGATGTGAAATAAAAAATATTTGTGGAGATATAAGAGAAATGGATAAAAATAAAAATTGTATTCTTTTTAAGTAAAATGAAACCATAAATTATATATATATATATATATATATATATATATAATATTAAAGAGGAAATGGTTTACCCAAGCTCAGGAAAGTTCTTCTAAACAAGGGTAAATTTCTTTCACACACATTTCCATACATACCTCTCTGCAAATCTCAGCCAATCCATGACTGTTTTCTTCGAAACAATGAATTCGAAAAAAATGAAGCAAGATATACGTCAACAACAGAATCTCAAGAATACTCAACTTACTTTCTTCGAACCAGCTATTTTTCCTTCAGATTTTTTTATATAATTTGTATTCGCTTTTTTTTTTGGCATTCTCAAATATATCAATCACTTGAATTCTTTTTAATCAATCTGCATAGATTTCTTGCAAACCGAACATTGAACATTTGCAGCAATTAATCCGTTTTCCGAGCACCACTGTATTATAGACAACTTTTCCTCTTTCTCTCGTTCCAAATTATAAATAAATAAAGATTTAAAAGACGTTAATCATACCTTTCAGACATACTCCTCAAAATATGTATAAGGACCAAACCAAAAAGAGAAAAAATCTAATAATTGCAAATTTTACAGAAAAATTCAACAAAAGCATTCACGTACCAAATCCAAAAGCAAAATGAAAATTAAAAAGTAAACCATGTTTGTTTGTTTTTCAATTTGAAAATCATCTGCCCCTTTTTAAAAACCATCCGCATTTTTTTAAAATTACGAATAAAAGTTAATTAAATAGAACACGTGACCTTACAGCCGCTAATATATATTAATTTTGGAACATGGATCTTAACGGGATTCTCCATTGCATAACAGGATAGTGAGTGTGGCCTGGGAAGTGAGAGAGAATGGCTTGAGAGAAGAGTCCTTCTGATTGGTGGGGATGATGGTGATCACTGATTTGTATCTACATAAGACCACTTATCCAAAATCAAAGGTTACCAAATTATACAGTCTTCTAGAATGAATATGTTATCTTACCACTATATCTAGATAAAAATTTATTAATCCAAAGAACTCCCTGTTCTGCACTCCAGCCTCTAGAAGCTCTTGAACAGTACATGATTTTTTGATGGGCAATGTAGCTCACGAAACGTATTTTCAATCAACCTTTGTAAAAAACTCACTTAGGGAGATAAGAAGGGGTTAACTTCATCACAGTAGCAATCTTAGGTTTCGATCATTTGTCGAAATCTTCGTCCGTCCGTTTATCACAGTGCTTTCTCACACACGCATAGCGGGATCACCTTATCGATCTTTTCTCTTGTTAGTGGAATGAAAGAATGTCTTACCATTTGTCACATCAACTAGCAAGACTAATTTGTCCAACTGAAACTATCTTAGAGGACATGCATACATTGATGAGACGTACAGCCTTAGTGTTCATTACATCTTTATTATCAATAGCATACATTGTTCATGACAATATTTATGAAAGCATTTGGCCACAGTAAAGCAGAACTTCCATTGCCCGACTGTCATTTCCTGTTGCTATCTGGTTTAAATCGATTTGTGATTGCATAAGAATATATCGATAATCACTTGTTGTTACTTTTCTTGGTGGACCGACTACTAATAACTCTTCTTACAACTGTACCTGTCCTTTGTAAGGTTTCCCAAATTCGTAATGCTACAGTCTTATTAGTTCAAAATTATTGGTCGACACTCATCAAACGACGTCTTTCTGCAGTTTTCCAGTTATTCTACCAAGTATGAAATCCTAGAGTTTTTTTGTTTAATTGATATATTACACCTACGGTTTCATTAGCTCAAGTTCATTTGCAGTAATTATCTGGAAATGCACTTTTCTTCATTTTGAGTTGCTTTGCATTGTGCCAAATTTCCAAATTTCATTCGTTTTTCTGATTTACCTGGGTCTAAAGATCCAAGTTATCCAATGTCTAGCTCTTGCTCAAGCATTTATTTCTAGGAATTCATCAAATGTCAGCACCAGATCGTAATAATCCAGCAGTTCTTGAACGTCATCACTATCCACTTTTAATTTTATTTCCCTTTCTGGTAAGATAGGCAAATTCTTCTATCTCATTACCAATTTTACCATTTTTCCCCCTGAAACAAAAGACGAATCGACGAGATTTGAAAATAGAGTAAGTCGAGGTATTACTGTACTCGCGTATTATTTTGAGCGAATCTTTACAGTAATATTTCTATATAACTTAAAGAAGACAATTTATCAAATGCAAGCATTTGTTTCATACTTTATCAAAATGATAGTTAAATAATAAGACAAAAATAAATATATTCCTGCTTCTCTGTGTTGTTCCTTCAATTCTAATCTACTATTTAAGTGGGGTGTTAATGCAAAGCCACAGCGATTTTAAAGCAAATAATCTCTTAAAGGCAAAACGATTTTTGACTATATTAATCATCCATTGAAGTTTTGATTTTAACTGTAATCTTTTATTACTTTATTTACTGCAAAATGTGCAAAATCCACATAAAATAAATTGTTTAATTATATATTAATTTTACGCATTGGACTATATGCGTGTTATGTATCAGACTTTTAACCGTGGCCGATTGATGATGACGACATTTGAACCGAAAGACCAACTATTCTAAAATTCGAACTGCGTTGATGTGAGGTTTTGAAGTATTAATATACAATTGTTTCAATAAATGACGGGTATTTAGTGGAAATGCGGAATGACAAATGTATTACCAGCCACATATACGCTAACAGGATTGCTTCGTTTCTGTGTCAAATGAATGTAAAAAAAGAATAACTTTATATCATAAAGTTTCAGGGATTACTATTGTGATATATATTTAATTAAAAACAATATAACACATTTTTTTTACCTCTTATGACATTGTCATTTTAAAACTAATTGGTTTTTGCATGGAGATACAAAATCCATTTTTCTGAATGTACCAATTCTGATAATTGATCCTACTTGACCATGTGAAATTACCAAATTGGGTAATTTGTAATTTTTACTTAAAGGTACACCTTATGTGTATTAGAGTAGAGCATATGCATTAATTTGGTTTTTGTTAATTCCTTATTAACCCTCTTGGATAATTGCATCAGGTTTTCTGCATGGTTTTTGTACACTCTCTTCAGAGATCAGAAAGTAGATGTATATATAATCATATTCATACTAATAGGTATAAAAACTTAAGCAAGGTAAATATATTATTAATTCTTCAACATCAATAAAAATGAAGCTAGCAATTTTAATAATTTATACTTGCGTTCATTAATAAACCTTTGCCGAGCAGAAATGTATATTAATTATAAGAATATCACCAATACACTTATAGATTAAAAAATTAATTAATACAAATTTTCAAAAATAATGTCTACACATAAAATTTCATTTTAAAATAATCGTGAAGTGATTTATTCCTATAAATAAAAACAATCAAAATGATAAAAATAAATATATAAATAAAATACAAGAACATATTATTTCATGACAGGAACCACAAAGAAAATAAATTTATTTACTTGAAATTCTAGATTCTAGATTTGGTTTATGAACTTATTATCTAAGAGGAAAAAGTGAAAGCATCTTTATTGTGAAATTCGATTGTTTTGAATGGATCCAATTTGTGCCACCTTACTTCTCACATTTTTATTTTATACTGATTTCAAAACAGAAAGCTACACTTGACTTTTATTTCTTCTTTCCAACTATGCAGTATATATAGAAACTATATTGCACTGAAAACATTTGGTTATTTTTTATAAAAATAAATATTTAAAAAAAAAACAGGAATTTTTTTTTATTGAATTATAATTCTGTCCATACTTCTATAAGCATACATATAAAATTCCCAACATTACGGCTTTCGGATTAGCAGTAATGCCTTAAAAATTGTGCATACTTTATTGAATTAGACGTGCTGAGGATTATTTCTTAATTAAATTGAGCAACGAAATTGAAAATTAAAAGCATTTACTTTTACATCAATGCATTATTTATTATGTATTTATTTATTTTGAAAATTAAATACTTTAATAAAAAATTTTTAAAAACAACTTCTGTCATAGGAAGTTAGTTTTCACTTTTTTTCTTCTATGATTAAACAGTGTGTTTCAACGATTTCTTTTTTAAAAGTTGTTTTTCCCAACTTAAATTAAATATACTTTTATTTCTAGAATTTTAAAAAAAAATGTTTGTTTCTGACTTGAATAACTATTTAATGATTCTAACTATGTTAAATATTTAAAACCTCGGAATCTAAGGAAGATCTTTAAAAATGCGCGATCTATTTTTCATTTAATATATTAAGATGTTTCAATCTGCAAAAAAATCTATTTAAAAGCCCACAATAAAGGAAATATTATTGAATAAAGCACCGTAATGCCTGGAGTATAACGTCCCCTTTTAACACAAAAAACACGATCAAAATTTAGTGGTGAGTGTTATACGCCGAGTATAAAAATGAGTGCTTTAAAAATAAAAAGACAAACATTAAAAAACTAGACTACTGAATGTATCGAAGTACTGTTTATTTAAAAGAAATGGCAATCTTTATGAAATTAGAAAGTTATAGTTCTACATGTATACGATTTATTTTTAAACTCTGTAAAAATACCCTCGAATAAATTACTTCAAAACACAGGAGCGTATCAGACGTACCAATAATACGGGGCCCCAAGCTTCCGGGGATCCAAATTTTCTAAGCAAAACATCATAAAATGTAAAGCCTCTTCCCCTCGGAAAAAAAAGCTTTTAATAATTTCGGGATACAAAGCCCCCTCAGAACTATGTATGCCAGTGTCATATCATAATAGTATTGCATACGAAGATTCCATATGAAGACATTTACATTATTTCAAGAAATGACATATCTTATGAACTGAAAGCGTTGTAGTTCTAGAAATATGCTATATATATTTTTTTCAAAAGCCGTGATAAAACCTCGAATAAATTACTTCTAAACATAAGAGCATGGCATGTGCACATTTAAGGTCTCTTCAAAAAAAAGAGGGTGCGCATTATATGGCGAATGTAACCTAGAAATGTTGCTTGAAAGTACAGGTGCCTGTTATACGCAGGATTATGGGGTAATGTGCTGCGTGAATATCAGTGAAAAATTAATATGATTACCAACAAAAAAATCAATGAAAATATGTTTGTTCTTTACTATCATTACTGATTTTTAACATTTAAGGGATAGATTATTAAAAGAAGGGACGTGGACACTACAAAATCCCTATCTGATTTAAAAGTCTCTAATTTTCTAGTGCTAATATGTATTACTAAAAAAAGATTCAAATAGTTTTGATTTATGTTAAAAAAAATTGAATGGAAAAATTCTACTTTTAATATGGATAAGAATTAATATTCAGATACAGTAAAATATGCTTAATACGAAAACGCTTAAGACTTAATATGGGTTAACACGAAATCATACAACAGTCCCAACCAACTGCTATGAATTCTCCTGCAGTTTTTTCCCTTAACACAAAACGAAAACACAAAAATATTTATTTTCTGGGAATGAACAAAATACGCGGATAATACCAGTTTGGTTTTACTCTCTCTCCTGTTGTATCATCGGAAGAATTCATTGCAGTAGATGACGATAAAGTGTGTACATCCCTAATTATAACAGATAAAGACATTTTGGAGTTTGTTCAAGGCTCAAAATATATCATTGATGCAGATTCTGAACATGAAAAGGAAATGAATAATGCCAATCCTTTTCGCACATCAACCGAAAGGTGGAACTTCATAAAAAGCATGCGCAACAATTATTTAGCCGCATATTCCAATTGTGAAATGAATAACAAAATTGACGATATCGAACAATTTGCCGACAATTGGATCCTGGAAAAAACAATGCAAACAAAAACATCAAATTACTTCCCAAAAACTCAATTTTTGTATAAAAAATTGAAACTTTTGCATGGCATTGCTTTAAATTTTTGTGAATGATTTATTTTCACATTGGTGTTTTCTTAAATATACGCATATATACATATTTATGTAAATAAAATAAGCTCTAACGAACTTAATTTTGTTTTTTGCAATGTCCTTTAACAAGAAATTCTTTTAACACGAACAAATATTCCAGTCCCTTCATTTTCGTGTTAAGCTATTTTCACTGCATTATAATATTTATATAAGTATATAAAATCTTTAGAACACAGTCAATACTGTATAAGTGACGCGTCATCAAAAAGCTGTTAGTGTTTGACTAGCGCATGTTTAAAAGTTTACTTTTTACAAATTTAAGAAGAATTCCTTCAATATAAAATAAAGTCTGCATGAAAGAAATGAAAAGAATGCGTGAATTAAATGTTGATACTTTCCTCCCAACTAAGCGAAAAGTAAAACTGAGTTGTTTTCTCTGCTAAGCTTTCCGAAAATAAATTCATTTCGCTACCATCTTTATTCATAATTAATCGGCTTTTTTTCCTTGAAGAGATATTTTTTTTACCTTTATTTTCTGGCTTTTTTAAATTAAAAAGTTAATTATTCCTTCACGTTTTAATTAGTTTTTTAATTGGAAATTCGATAGAAAGGCATGCAACAAGGATTTCACACCTTGACTCGGAGGACGATATCTTAAGCGCTTCTTATGGCAAGGCGGGAAGGAATAGTTTGCCTCCCGATGAAGAAGTAGAGAAAAAAAAAAGTTAACTTTTTTACCGAACGGTTTCTTTTACACTCATAATGCTGATTCGCCAATAATTTGTAGGCGGGGTTTCAATAAAATGATCATAGTTAAGTCAGAAGGTATTAAGAACTTTTTTCTTCAATTTCTAGTTTGATATATATTTTTTAAATATTTAATTTATCGTGAAAACGCTATGTGCAGTTTTCATTAGCGGCCCCTCCCCCGAATCTTATACATAAAAATAAATTAAAATCATACATTTCATGCATCATACATGCAAGTCCAATATTGGTCAAACTTCCAATATTCACGACCCAATATTGAATGATAATTTTCATTGCTCCTCCATTCCCTCCATACAATAACAATATTTCAAATTCAATACTATACTTTGGCGCTAAAGCTACAACATGAATTTAACCTCTTGAATGTCGCCAGCGTATATAAACGTTTTTCTCAGCCAAAACGTTAATTGCCCCTACATATATATATGTTTTTCCGAAATACGATCTATTATGTGCACTTTTATCCAAAACATTACTTTGAGGGGGCTTTGGAATACAAAAAAGTCACCTTTACAGTTTTGGTGAAGGATTTGCTTATTTCATAGGCGCCTTCGTGGAAAACGGGGAAATTGGGGAGCGAATCCCGTACCATTTATTCAGCAGTTAAGGTACCAATTATACACCGTACAAATCATCAAGATAAGATTTAATTTTTACATATAATCTTATATATGACCAGCGCATGAAGTCATTGGTAATTATTAAACTTGTTCTTAAATTAGTATTGTTAAATTAATTATAAAATACATTATCCAGCACTTATACATTTAACAATTGTATTATATCAGTATAAATATGTGTTTCATTTTTATTATGCAGAATGCATTTTGTTTACTTTCAGTTTATCAATAATTTTCTTAAATAATAATTTGCTTTCGACTTTTCAATATGCTCGCTCCCATCTCGTACAGTTATTACGCCTCCTCCCTAGGGGTCCGCCTTACTGTTTTAGAAGTGCTGGTCTAATGGGGGCCTGATAGGAAGTTTTAAGCGTAATCTTGATGGCACCCGGGTCTCTACCTGCAATATGCTTAATAATATAGAACGCAGCATTGTCTTCATTGTAATCTTAATACTTGCTAAGAACTCGTTAATGTTGATTTTCTTTACGACCTCTTGAACCACACTTTCTAAGGAATATTGTGTTCCTGACTTCCTTAATCAATTGTCCCTGAAGATAATCAATAAAATTCCTCCAAATGACATCACAATTTATACCGATAACAGTAAAATAAAAGGGCAGGTAGTTAAACTTCTATTCAAACACCACGGCAAAACCACTCCATAAAACAACATAACCAAGATTTTTGTTCGATTTTTCGAAGCGAATTAATCGCAATTGACAAGGGACTAGATGAAATCATTAATGAAAGTAGCTACGAAGGCTTTTGGATTTTATCTGGCAAACGTAGTTCAATTCAACACCTCAACACTGGACCCACATAGGAAAAAAATCAGTTTATCTAACCCACGAAAAGTTAAGCTCATCTCCCACCATTATAAAATACATTTTCAATGGATCTGTACTGTTCCAATATCTACGGAAATGAATTGTCTGACACTCTTGCAAAGGAGAAACTATACCAACCTGTTGCTTTCACCCCAGAGTTCACACATTTATAACTATTGTCAAGGCAAAACGCCTGATTTAGTCACTCCAATCTTTTGTTTAATTATATTTATTGTACACATAAAATCGCGAATCCAGTCAATAATTTAACTAAGAGAAAGTATACTTGCATACAGTGGCGTAACGCACACCCACGAACCCCCCCCCCGCATTGCGGGTGGCCCAGGGACTTTAGGGGGTCACAGCTGACGCAAAGTACGCATTTGCGCTTGGTGCCCAAAAGCTGAGTTTGCGAGGAGGGCCTAATATTCTCTGTTACACCACAGCTTTTATACTTTTAAAGACTTTCCAAATTTGTTTTTTGATTATTGGAGAAAAAGTTCGAATGAAACAGAGTTAAAATGTTTCAAATGTGCGTGACTTTAATAAGCTACACAAATCACAGATAATTTTAACTAAAATTACAAGGATGATATTAGTAAAAAAATCTGTCATATTTTGTTTCAGTTATTGTAGCTTTATTTTCCGCTGACGATCGACACAAATAGTATGTTGGCCTTCTTCTTGCTTGTATCTTTTTGAGAAAGCACAGTGTGCCTTTTGGTACACTTTTGGTTTCATTTAAAAGTTCTCATTCCAATTCAAACGTTTCATGTCCATCGCTTTTGTCACATTTACTTTCGCTATTATGATTGATATCCATTATTCCATCAGGTTCATTCCTTCCTTGATCAGTTTCAAGTTCATCCAATAGACAATGTGGTGATCCATTTATTGTTTTAAATATATTATTTTCCTTTATATTTATAAATATTAATGAGTCATACAACACAGCAATCAAAACCATTAAGTTGCCCACAGAAGGAAAATGTAGCATATTCAAAAAAATATTTTAGAACAAAACTGATCATGTGGAAAACTCAGTCACCCAAGTACCTTAAGATTGTAAAAAAAAACACGTATACCCCACATTTCTAAAACAGAGGGAGATATGTGACAAATATATTCTAGTTTCCATAAAGACTGTCATATAGGAGGATACTGCCAAGAACATTGTTAATAACTGAACAATTTTCCCAGATTTAAAGATTTCGTGAACCTGGGGTGACTCTGTGCCCCGTGTGGCCTCTCCATGCTTAAAGTTAATTTCTTGGAACATCTTCTCCGAAAATACTATAATTAAATTTATATGTCCCGTTATAGATTCAGATGTTCCTAAAATTTAATTACCTCAGTTTATTTTTACATTTGTCGCAATACATTTTATCTTAAGTGCATTAAATGCGTCACCTAATTGCTACGAAGAAAATTTAATTTTAAATATGTGCGTGTACATTCAAATTATCTCTTAAATAATTCCATGATTATTATTAATTTCTTATGAAAAACTTAAAAATTTGCACTTATTATTTACTTTGGCACTAACGAATCCCGAATTTTTTCTACTTAAGTATACCTCGGAGCTAATTAATATCTTTAACTGTAGCAATTTTGTAAGATGTACAATTATATTCATAGAAAGAAATTTGTAACTGTTGCAATTTCATTGGGATGGACCAATTTAATCAATCGCAGTTTTAAAACACTTTGTAAGATTTCGTTAATGATGTCGTTGAAATCGAAAGTCAAAAAAGAAGCTTGTTTAAATGAGGTTGCCTTTTTATTTAACGACGGCACAAAACACATGGCCAGATGTGCGAAAGCCAAACAAAGAGACAAAACACACGTGAAGTACATTTAGAAGCAACCAATTGCGATCTAATAATACGGAAGGCACACCGACTCAATTTCTCTTCTCAGCTCTTGTCATTTATAGAATTATAGAATTACCAATTTGATTGATTGAATGAAAGTTTGATGGTCATTCAATAACATTCAGGGAAAAATTCAAACATATGCCTATTACAGTTCCAGGTATTGGAAAATTTGTGGGTTTTTGAAAAAAATATTAGTTTGATATCCTGAAGAGAGTTCAGGTATAAACTATTTAAACCATATGAATAAAATGTGTAGTGAACTGAAAAACCTTCACACACACATTATATATGTACATATATATATATATATATATATATATGCTTTTGTACGTGTCTCCACATTGCCAAATCGTCAAAGAGCCACTAGACTTAAGAGTGTATATCCAATATTTTTTTTCCACACTAAATTGAAGGTTAGACTTACTTGCGCGTATTAGAGTCGCTTATTAACTAAAAAGAGGGGATTTAACTCGTTTTGTACCATAAATGTTTAGTAATTTTTTTTCCTCACATTTCTAAATTACAAGACCTTTCATGCAGAGTGTGAACGTTTTGCATTTTATAAAAATATTATTTGTAAGTTTTATCTGAATTTTTTAAAAAAATTTGTTCAGCATTATATTGTATTTTATGAAATTTTTCATTAAAAAGTGAATATTGATTTTTAATAGATATATTTATGAAGTACACTTTTTAGCATTCACACAATTTTAACCATTTACATATTTTTAAAAATTTTATTTGAATATGTATTTTACCCTCATATATACGAGTATATATATATATATATATATATATATATATATATATATATATATAAATGTTTGTAGAATACATACATTTATATATTCTACATACATTTTAAGAATCCATTTTTGATTTTTTTTATTGTTTTAATTGGTTAAAACATTCTACGATTTTTTCAAATACATTTAAAACTGCTCTTGTTCCCTAAACTATTCATCGGATAAATTATTTTTATTAATAAGTAAATTACTTTAAAAATATTCTTTATTTTACCTTAATATACCTTGCTTAATGTTGCTTACTATACATTTAGTAATATATGCATTAATATAAAACGCAGTATAGTAGTTTCCTTAACATTATATTAGACCCTAATAAGCTAATGGGTTGTAGGTTCTCATTTCGTACTTCCAAAGGATAACGCGTAACGAGAACTAACGTTAATGTTCGCGAATGTGCAGAAGAGGGTGAAACTGGATTATCGTTTGGATCACTCAAATACCGCTCGAGGTAATGTGAACTACCTCCAATAGGTCTGTGCTGCTTTAACTAAAGCACATGAAAATAATCCATTCATTTTAAGACTTGTTGTACTTACTGGCACATTCTGATGAAATGAAAGAGTTTGATTGTTCTTGATGCTTTATAATGAAATACACAGAATACTACTTAAGATCAATTTAAATCTCTCTGATGCCGAGTGACATGTTTCTCTCCTCTCGTCTCTAGTTTCAGTTTTGGTACCCCTTTTAGTTTATTTTTTTACTCGTTGCTATTAACTAAAGAAAATTGTTTTCTTTAGAGGTATCTTTCTTACAAAGTTAACAGATCTAAAAAGTTAAAGTAATCTTGTTTTTTATAATATAGGTATTGTGAAATGCAATTAAAAATTTGTATTTGAATATAATGGCATGTCAATTTGACATAATGCCATTTTATTTGAATAAAATAGTTTTATTGTAACCAATCATTTATTTAAGTATATTTTACAAACGATTATTGAAAGTGAATGGGTGAGGGAATGTTAACGCCAAACTGTTCAGCTACTAGAGGAAATTTGGCAACGGACATCGTAAATTTGAACTAGGGTCAAGTGACGAAGACGACACCTAAGCTCACCCAATCCTCTCCTAACTACCACGCCCACAAACAGGAGGATTATTGAGCGCTCGACAGATTTAACGAGCATCGATCCCTTGCACGGTGGGTCTTCAGCTGGACAAGGCTCGAACTCATGACACGCCAGATACGGATCTGTTACCTTGGCCACTAGTCTAATGCGGCTACTATATATGTGGAGCGTGCTGGGTTGGTTTACTCAAACACACTACTTGAATAAGAGAATATCTGTTTACTTGGTGAAAGGTGAAATATGACAGGTTTATGAAATATTTAAAAAAAGGTGCAGTTCAGTTTTGTGGAGTCAATCAATACACAAGCAGCTCACATATGATTATGGAATATCTGGTTGCCTACTCGAGATCAGACAATTACCAGTTCTTTTGTCTCTCTTCGAGAGCCTCAATCAGACGTCTCTCCTACGTGAGAGTTTCCGGTCTAAACGTCTCACTTTACGATCTGCGGCTGCAGGGAATATCAGGAACGAAGGTGCTGCTTTCTGGTGGAGACCTGAGGAATCAATTCATATATATATATATATATATACGTCGTGTTTTTTGAGTGAACATCAAGGCATTTTATTTTAACCATCTTTATTCAGTGAGATCATTTTGTAATCTGATTGTAAGAGAGAGATAGACATACACGTGTTAAAATATATGAATAGGCGGCTTCTCAAGAGCCAGATGTCTGTTCAAGTACGCTTCTGATTGAAGAGGTATACTTGAGAATTTAAGCATGACATATAGGTAATAAAATTTAATGGTTGGAGCGGCGAAGATGTTTTAAAGCCATGTGTTATCCATTCCCGAACTGGGTAATAAATATAATACTTGAAGATGTAACGGGAAAATGAAAGTTAGAAGTGGCTAGCGATTTAATTTTAGATCTAATTTAGTTATCCTTATATATATATATATATATATATAAAGAGGTGTTTTAAAGAATGAAAGTAGTGTGAAATTGAGCTTGAAGAAATTAATAAAGGTTGCAAATCTCTTTTAAAAGTAAGAAATGTATTTAAGTTAAATGTAAATAAACATAAACATTTTACTGAAAAAAATAACAGGTAAATGTTGATATATTGATTTTATAAATATGTTTTAACGTTATATTTGCAAATTATCGCTAAAATAAAGTGATTTTTACTGCTTCAAATAGTTAATTATTCCTTTAAGAATAACTTATTTTTCGCAGCGAACATATATTTAACTCTTTCTTCTGTTGTTTTTAATCTAATTTAATATATTTGCAAGCTTATTTCTTTCTGTGTTTTAAATTTTTACTTTACCGGCATTTTTTATGCACTCAACGATCAGTATAGATGATATGCAAAATTAAGATGTTTTACGACCAAAAGTAGTACTTATGCTACTCTAGCTTTATTTTAAAAAGCTTACTTTCAAGTGTTGTATTTCATTATTATATTAAGTTCACCATTATATTTTGTTAAAGAATTTATTACTTATAATTAAAATTTTTGCTTAAATCAAATTTTTATCGGATTGCTTGCAAACGGGTAAAAATTATTAGTTCTTGTATTTCCATTTATTTTCCGTTACATCTATTTTATACTTTAAGTAATGAAATGAAATATAAAGTAATTTCCGCTGAATTGTATAAAAGATAAATGTCTAAAAATGTGCTTAATAAATTAATTTATGCTATCAAATTTCTCGTAAATGTTTAAGCATAATTTAAGGTAAACAAACGAATGATTATGTGGCATGTAAATGATCCTTTGAGTATTTTGGCTCTGCTGCTCTCGGCAATATTTAGCATCTTATTAGAGCTTGAGTTAAAATCAATTCAAGTGTCAAAATTTAGTAGCGAGAGCCACCACTATGTAGTGCCACCAATGGCGCAACGGAGAATATTAAGGCTCCTTTGAAAATGTCAGGATTTGGGCCTCAAGCCGGATCTTACGTATATAGTATCACTCAGGCTTCTGGCCCCCTAAAGTATTGGGTTCCCTCGCAGTGCGGAGGTTGTGGGGTGTACGTTACGCCTTTGAATGCCCCCATGAAGTTGCTCTCACATTTGGGGAGTGGCCGTGTCTAGAAATGCTTATTTGATAATTAGCATCCCATTTGGAAGGGGAAAAAAACTGTATACAGAATAAATACTAAACTCTTCTAAATCAATTAATGTAACTGATTTAAGCTATCAAGTTTCTTGTTGATTTTTCATCATAAATTAAGGTAAACAAATTGTGTTTTGCTTGTGAATGTATTTATAATAAGGCAAAAAAAAATTAATCTTCTAGAAATGAAATTGGGAAAACAATTCCTTTATTTTTTGTATTTTTAATACTTTTTATCAGAAAAATTTTCTTAAAAATATATCGTTGAGTCGTGAAGGTAGTGGATCTGAGAGGGTTCAACGAAGAAGCGAACATGATCATAAATATAGCTACTTTTATTCAATATTTATCACTTTAAGAAATATGCAATTTTGTAACTTAACTCTGGGACCAAAAGGAAATCCCTACACGTTATCGATATATCGAAAGTTCTTATCTGGATTTGAAGCTCCTTGTATGATCCTTCTCGAAGCCCGATAGTTTGGTCAGCTCCAGAGTTCATTACTTCCACTATTCCTGGTGGATCCTCCATAGACTGTTAATTTCAAGACATCAGACTACCCTGTCTCTGTTTAGCTTTACTAATACATAGATTTCACCTTAAACGATCAATGCTTGTGACGGATCTATACGCGGCATTCCACTAATTCTCTTCGGAAATCTTTGGGCTATCATTCACAATCAACTATTTTGGAAGAAGAAACCGTAATATGCAGATTAGGTCAGTTATATACAGTAAAGGTTTTCTAGTTAGAGTAGAGGAGAATAGATTAATAGACGGAGTTGCCTGGAGATTGAAATATTGATAAGGAAAGAAATCTACCGATACGGTATTTGTAAATATTGATAGTGCGTTTTGTTGAAGATATTTAAGTGACGACTGGTCACCATAGATAAATCGTATATCGAAAATTAGAGTATTGGATTGGTCCATAAAGGCATGATCAATTTAATAGAAGTCTTCTCAGACTTCACGTCTCTCGTAGTTAAATCCCTCTAGCTCTTAATGGGAACATCACATCTAATTTGAATACTTGAATTTTGTGTGTGATAATTAGTATGCTAAATAAATAGTTAAACATTATTATATGGCGAGTCATCCTTCACTTCCTCCCACACCTGTAGCTTGGTCCGGGAGTAGGTCCCGTATGTTACACATTTAACTCACATAACGACAGTAACTTAAATAGTAGTTACTTTTGCATAAAATCAAGTCGTCTGTACGGAGAAAGCGGTTTTTAAGCTAAAATCACGGTTCAAGTATATTTTCGACACTATAATTGTCAGACGAACCCGAATAGTAAACGTTACATCTTTTGATAGTTTATTCAAATATGTTTTTGGTTCATTAGTACAAGAAAACGAATTAGAACTTTATGCATAAAAAACATCTTTGTCTCTTGTAGTGTGCTATAAAGATAAAAACACAAAGAATAAGTTTTTTTATCATGTGTCTTTACTTCGATTTCAATAAAATGGACGCTTATTTGAAACGTTGTAAGTATTAATCTGCCTTGGAGCATCCCTCCTTCAGTTTTCAATTCACTTCAGTTGACGTATATAAACTCACACATACAGACACTCAAAGACAATCGTCTTTTCGCAACAGAACCAAATTTTTTAATAAGAGAATAACTCCAATGAAAACCTTCTTTTCTTTGAAAGAAAAAAGAGTTTGCAATCTTATCCGAAACACCACTTTTTTCCCCCCTTATTCTTTTTTGCTTGATTTCTTCAAAAATAATATTATTGGAACAATTCTGCAGCAAAAAAGAGCGAAGAAAGGGACCATTGTTTTCTAGAATCAATCTTTAATTTCCGATGAGATTTCCAATCAAAAAAGAAAGGACGAAGAGTGGAGGAAAAAAAATCTCTTGAAAAGTGGATTAAAAAGAAAAGCTAAATAATACGAGCAGCATCAACAATAGGTATTCAGTCTCCTTTGTTTAATTCCGAAAGCAAAAGAACATAATTTAATCAAAATGGATGGTTATATTCAGTTATTATTTTTGGAGCATTATTTATTTATCGCGCCTGTGTAGCTCTTTATAGTTGGTATGAACTTTTCGATAGGCAATAATTAAATTTTCCGAAAAAAAAAACGATTGGAGCCGTTGTATTTAATTAAGGTAATTTTATAAAGTTTCTTTTCTTCCCAAAAGATACTTTTGAAATACTTTTTTGACAAATTTTAATTGTATTGTTACTCGCATTTCCTTTTACTTCACAGCCAACGTATTCAGAGAAGGGAAAGTAAAGAAACTAATTTTATTGTTGGAAGTACATTGTGTTAATTAAGAACGAGCATCGGAGTTGGCCTCTTTGTGTACTTGCGAAAGGAGTTGAAAGGGGTTTTTATTTCTTTGTCTGATCAATATATATCTAGATATGTATGAATTATACGCTTGTTATAAATTTACTGTTACTCTGAATTAATTTACTTTTTAATGAGAATTATTCCTTAATCTAATCATGTCCTATCACTAACTATTAACTTATTTCGATATTATCCATAAATCTGCTACAATTTATTAGATCCAATTTTATGTTTTATCTATATTTTTTTAAATAATAAATTTATATATAATTTCTATATTTTTACTTTTTATACTCTTGTATTACAGTGATTTATGTTAGTATTAAATATATTTTTTTACTATATATTTTCTCTTTTAAGCTTTTTTTCCCCTGTAGAGTATTAAAAGGAAGGGACCTTCTATTAAGTCTTTAAGTGTTACAAAAAAGACTTAACCTCGCCTCTCCAAATTTGAAATCATTGTCTCAGGCCTAGTAGTTGTTGTTTCTAATGCCACCTGACTGACGGTGTCAGATCGAGGCCCACGAAATTCATTGGCAAGAAGCTAGGTGTACCTTTGAGCTGTCGTTACCTTTGAGCTTTGAACACTATGCAGGTGACAATACGATTTGGCTCGATTTCTACACGATAGATGGCTACATTAGCTATCTTCAGCTCCACAATTTAAGCATGGAACTGGAGGGAAGATAAATATTCTCCATCCCCCTGCACCCGTGGTTGCTGCTACGACCGCCCACAAAACTTTTGGACCACCTGATTTAAGGAGCACGCCCTCCGTGTGTACTCGGAGGGCCTTTGGTGACATCGGACATCGAACCCAGGCCTTCCGCTCTGCCATCCGATACTCTAACCACTAGGTTACCAATGGCCCTGGGCTAGTAGTTTGCAAAACATTTCATGTATATATTTTACTTTCTCCGCTACTGTTTTGTTATTTTCTAGCTTATTGTCTTGCTTTAACTAGATTTATTGTACTTTAGTATATTATTAAGGATTATATACATTTATCTACTTATGTATATCTCTATGATATATTTATATATATTCTCTTCCAAGTACCTGGTGTGGCCGGGGTACCCTAGTGGTAAAGGTAACGGACTCTTGGCTGGCGTATCATGATTTCAAGCTCAGTACCACTTAAGACCCGCCAAGTAGGGGAGTGATACGCGTTAAATCTGTTGACACATCAGACGTCCTCTCTTTGGTGTGGTGTGGTAGTTTTGAGAGGGAGGTTTTAACTGAGATATCGTCCTCGTCACTCTAAATTTTTTTAAATTTATGAGTTCCGTCGCCAAAAGCTCTTGTGTAACTGTACAGTACGACGTTTTAATATTCACTCACTCTGTGACGGATCTGTACGGTTTTCACTAACCTCCTCAATATTTCTTTAAAGTTTTATTTATTTCAACCAATCTTCACCGGGAGCCAAAGCGTGATTTATGCAAATGAGAAATATTATATAATTTCGGGTTTCGCGAGTTAAAAAAGGTAGTAAAGTGAAGAGTTAGAAGATTGAAGTCAAATGAATTGAAGCAACGGTAGATCAGCACGCAGTTGTTGACAGTATTAGTGAGTAGTTACGCGATGAAATTGGAAAAAAAAGTGTGGATCCTTAGCTGGCAGCCCATCCAGCCAGTAATAAATTCATCAGCACGACGGAACTGCCGAAGTTACAAGGATAAGGTTAGTGATTTAGAATATTGTGAATACGTGTACGTGTGTTAGCTGGAATTGTACGTGTTGATCTTTCGTGGATTCTGTCCCGATTCCGTAGTTCGGCTAGTAGTAACTCCTTCTCATACTCCACTGTGTTTTATTTATCTTAAATTTGAATCGTATGGTTGTAGCCTTCCTATGATTAATAAGCATCAATAAATATAGTGATTTGTAACTATGTCTCTTGAATTTTCTAATCCGCCTACACGTCCAGAAACATTTTACGGTAGACGGGGAGATGATAATCTAAGGAGAGGTTATAATTCACGACAACTCCAAGTTCCTGGTGATGTTTATTTTGACTTTTCATCTTGAATGGGGCAATGTTCACAAGATATTTCTTCAATTCTGAGTCGAAATGAACGAGACACGTGAATGTTACACTCAGATCGTCTTCGCAGGTGCTCTTTCAAAAGTTCGTAACCTAATTTTGCTAGACATGTGCTTGACGATCTGAGTGATTTTGATTCCCATATATATATTTTAGTAGTTTATTCTAGCTACATTGAGGTTTAAATAAAATAAAATCATTGGTTTGGCACGCAGCATCCTCAGATACAGAAAAAAGAGAGACGTTACAAAATACTTGTTTCGAACTATGTTCGTATAAAATTAAAAACTTCCCTAAATTACAAAGGGAAAAAATCAAAACGAAATAGCACAAAGCCATAAAAAGTGAAGTTGTAGAGCACGCTGCATCTATGAGATTCAATGACCACCTCCACCTGTGATAGGAAGAAATCGCTCTCGTCCTTGACACTGAATCCTAGGGCGAGTGACGAAATAAAGATAGGAGAAGGAAAGGCGAGTTCCAACCCACCTTGTGGAGGCAGCACCGCAAATTATTTACTATGCCTCTGAGAGATTCGCGCGCCTAATGGAGGGTTAATTTAAATATATTAGTCAATGGATATGTGTGATATTACTTACTATTTCCTCAATATAAACACAAAATAGTGTTTGAAAATTAGAGAAAGAACATAAATACAAAAAAAAAAGATAAAGAAAAGCTGAGGATTAAAAATTAAGTAATGAGCAGAAAAGAAATATACGCATAATCTAAGCAACTAACAATCGTATTTTTCATTTTCTCTCTGAAGAATACATATAAAATCTCAATATTGATTTAAATAAACAAAATACAGAAAACCCCATTAATTAATGAGTGAATGAATATTAACGTTGCACTGTTTAGCTACACGAGGGCTTTTGGCGAAGCGGACCTCGTAATTTTGAATCATGGACAAGTGATAAGGATGTCACCTGAGCTGGCACCCCCTCTCCTTTCTACCACACCACTGGGGGGACGTTTGAGCTGTCGACATATTTAATGTGCATCGCTCCCTATACAGTGGGACTTGAGTGACACTGAGCTCGAGCTCATGACATGCCTGTTATAATCCAATACCTTGACCATTTGGCTACCGCGGTCAGACAAAAAACTCCAATTGAGCATTAATATTTCTTAAATTTTTATAATCATGTCATTTAGAAATATATTACTTATTTTAATCATTTTGCACTCAAATGTACCAATTAAAAGGATATCATCCATTATAATTTAGTGCTATTTTGGAAATATTTTATTTAGAGTTAATCCAGAACTTGAATAATGTTATAAATTTAAAGGAATGTAAGTAAAATAAGATTATTTTATCAGGTGGCATTGATTATATTAAGGAGATTTCATTTAATGAGTAATACAAATAGCATACATATCACATAATCATTAAAATAATTTCCGTGATGGAGATAAAATTTCTAGAAATAGAAACTCAGGTCAAAATGACATAATTCACGTGTTACATTTATGATTATATTCTAATTATTAGAGAACCTTATTAGAATAAGCTTGCTATGTTTGAAATAAATTATTGCTTTATTATTATAATCTTTGCACAAAGTATCCTTCAAAGCGAAAATTATATCAACATTCTGATCAAAGCATAGTAAAAAAATAGACAAATAACTATAGGTATGCAAACTATTAAACAAAACAATATAATATCATAATAGTAATAGTTTAATTTATTGTAATGTTTCCAAGGTTTTTCCAATCAAATTACGCAAACATTAAAAAATCAGCTGTCAAAACCTAGGGTGGGCATTAAGTCGATAAAGATCAATGGTTGGACCGCCAAGACATTTTGGGGTGACAGCATGAAGATTAACCATTGATAATAATATACCGAGGTATTCAAGATTAGAAGGCAGCATACTTAAGCAAAGTCTTCTACTGACTATATCTACGAGATATATAGAAGAATATGATTTATTTTTAATGCATTATGGAATGTTTGATAATAAATGCATCATTGGTATTATTACATTTGTAACTACTTTTATGTTTGTAACTTGCATTTTGCTTTAAAACGGTTTTAAAAGGACAAGGTTGTTTTTCTTTATTGATGCTATATAAGTAAGTACATACTCCGTATTCATTAAATTTTTTATATACATCGTAGACATTTTTTAGGTCACCACCTCTACGCCACTAAATGGACCGCAATACCATAAAATATTAGAAGTAGCCATTGCCCTGAAATAGTCTGCCCCACCCCTCCCCATGGTCAAATTATATTATATGTGTGAAATGTAAATATATTTTTGGTTTACACAAAACGTTGCTGAGTAAAGAGAATTAAAATTATAAATATCTGACGCAATTACAAATTAACAAAACATTTATTAACAAAATTACATTTTATTTCGATCAAAAAAATTTTTTCATTTATCCAATGACCTGCATTACAACTTATTTAATCATGAGAAGAAAACAATATTTTCCCCAATATTTGTGGAATTATAGTTTTTAATAAACTACTAATGTATTAAAAATCACATAATTATGCAATTATAAAATATAATAGTTCTTATTTTTAATGGAAGCCACAAAGCCATGCATCTATTTTCCATGTGAATGTTTTAACACGGCCCATCACTCGCACGAAAAGAACAACCTAAAGTTCTCGAGCAGAGTATGTCATACCCAAGGGTGTTTGTGTTTTATCGTAAAATTTGTATATAAAGGTTAAAAAGGAAGACAAGTAGGAAATGCAATATGTTTAATACATTTTTCAAATTTAAATTGAGTTTTTCTATTCTTTTTATAAGGGCATTTAGTCTTATTGTTTATACACCCATTTAAACTCGTCGTGATTGAGTGCGATATTTTCACAGGATCTTAAATTGTATAATCTGTATCTTTTTAAAACTAAACATATAGGAGTAAACTTCTCTATTCTTTAATTCAAAAAATTGGAAATTTCTTTTTTATTTTATTTTATTGTTCCAGCAATACATTTTTTTCGAAAGTTCATCTGAAAGTGGATAAGATGTGTACCAGTTGTATCCTTTAAAATTAGGTTCTTCCCAAATGTTTTGTGTTTATACATATGAAACATTTATTTTCAACAGTGTCTCCCTTTTCTAAATCTGGATCGATTTCAGTGGAGGAATCATACTTGCTGTTATACTCTTCATCATTTGATTTTTCCTCATCATAACCACGAAGACAGTTTCTTCATCCAAAGATACTGTTTATTCTATATATTAAATACTGTATCTATTAAATTACTTAAATATCACATCTCTTCATCATAACTACAATATTATGCCATAGCATAAGGAAGATTTAAAAACATGATCATGCATTCAGTGCTGTAACGGTGAATCACGCGCAGGGTATGACATACCTGAAGAGGCAATATCCAAAAATATACATTTAAAATTCGACTACAAGCTAAAACCCCTCAAAGGATATGAACTCAAAGTCACACGAGAAACTATTCATTTTCCAAAAAAGTTTTAGAAGGAGCGTTGAAAAATGTAAAACGGTTGCTATGACACACCCTGCGAGATAAGTGCAGGGTTAATAATTGTACTGAAAAAATCTTCATTCTTGAACTTGTGTTCTTAATATTTCTTATAGTTACAATTGTTCTCCAATTTGATAATGTTTTAAAAATTTATATTTCAGTCCTGAAAGTTTATTTTAAGTTGAAAGAAACATTTATATAATTCAAGTGCGAATCATCTATATATAAAAGAAAATTTAATCGTTTGTACATAATTAAGAGAAAAGTATTACGTTTTATATTAATGAAAATTTTAAAAATTAATCTCACATTTAACTTAAAAATAAATTTTTTGTAATGTCTTAGTTATAATAATGTGTGTGCATGCGTGATTCATATTACCTATGTGTTATTCACATTCATCAATCACTTGTTTGTTTTTCATTCAACAACATTAAAATACAAATATTAATTGATCAGTGTCGAATAAAATGTATGAATGAAGTTTTAAATAAGTAAGGTGTACGATTCTCAATGATGGATGTAAGCAATTTCTTATACATAATTGCATTATCAACAATTTTGTGAAAATACTTAAAAGAAAGACTAACACATATTTTTTTTAACACAATAATGTTTTAATTTTAAAAATACCTTTTTATCTTTGTTTCAGAAATGATAATTTTAAGCAATTTTTAACTATGCAAAGGGACTTTCCATGATCGAAAGATGAAATTAATTTCAAATTATTCTTTTCATAATTACATTTTAAAAACAAACATAATAAAATGCCGTAAGTAAGAGTTTAGACCTTGATTTTTTACATTACAATGATATAAGTGTTTTTATAACTGAAATCGAAATATTTTGCGGAAATTTTTTATTATTATTTAATATAAAGTTTCATAATATTTCCATTAACACATTGTAGTTGTTAATGAATGAATCTATTATCGTACATGATCACTTAATTTTCTTCAACCCAGACATGTAATTAGCTTATAGATTAGCTTATTTAAAACGCTACACTTGAGAACCTCCATGTTTCTTGACAGTTATTTATAGCCCGACATCACAAATTGCTCAGAAAGCCTTTAAATAAATGAACAACCATGTGCTTAATGCTTTTAAGATAAAAGTTTCGAAAACTTTGTTTTAATACATGTAATTCTACAATGTTTAGCATTTTACACTATCTTGCATGCACACACACACACACACACACATATATATATATATAGTTATAATTTTCTACTATAGAAAATTACTATTTTGCATCACTAAAATTGCAGCAAAGAAAACGAAATTTAATAATAAACCAGACGTAGGATTTCAGAAAAGATATATTAAAATTTTAAAAGTAATAGAATTTAAAAAGTATATATATATATATGTGGATGCTGTACTATTATAAACATTTCTGACATAGGACAGCTATTATATATAAAAATTAATTTATATAAAAGTGGAGTTGAACATGTTTTTGACCAGCCAACCTTCCTTTATTCTGTTAATAATACTGAACAAAAACCTATTGAAAATAATAAATAGAAAAAGTCTAATATATATATATATATATATATATATATATATATATAGCATTCCTTTCCCTGCAGTGAATTTCCTCATGGTCAATACATCATTCAAGAATGGTTTATAAATCACTAACTATCTAAATTTCAAATGCATAAAATTGGTATTAATTTTATTTTTATTTTCTTATGTATAGTAGATCTAGTAGTGGATACAAATAAATAAAGTGGTGGGTATTATTCTATATTATTTACAGCAGTCTACAAAGCCAAAAACTAACTTATGGATTAATATACTTTTCTTAAATAATGGTGATTCTGCTTTTAATAAAACGCTGGTATTAGAGATGAGATTTTGTTATCATACATTTTAAGAAATGGATTAAAAACAAAATAAAGAAGTTTGTCAAAAAATGACGTGATGTGTTGTTTTAGATTTCTTGCTGATATTTTCTTTTAATTCTTTTAAAAAAATGACTGAAAAAAGTAAAAATCGTGAAAAAAAATATTCCCAAAGATTTGTAAAACTGCTACTCAGAGTATGTTATTGGCATTTTAATTTTCTTAATTGCTTTTTCATTAATACGTGTCAAAAATTAACTAACTTTTAACCTATTCAATATTACATATATGAAAGACAAAAATTTCAGAATAATCATTAAAATATCTATTTATTTCAGAATGTTTTAAAAAATTTAAATTATTTTTTTATTTTACTGTTATCAGTAACATGCTTCAGTTCAAATATATTTCCGTATGCATTGTTACAAAAAGTGGGCAAAAAATATACAAAAATGCCAAACAAATAAATACTATTTTTTTTTTTTTGGCAATATGGGGATTACTTTGTCCTTGCAGTTTTGAAAGGAGATTGAGTTATTTACTTTTTTACTATTTCTAGTCTATAAATATATTTTCAATTTATTTCATCATTATAAATATATTTCCAAAAACAAATGAATTTTTTCGAATAATTTCACTTTATATTATGCTCAAAATCTAATGATATGACTTAATGGAAATTGTATTTATTCCATTTTTTTATTGAATGGATTTAATTATTTATTAAGTCTTATATTTGAATTATGTTTTTCCAGAAAATTATATTCATGTGAATGAGGTGGATAGTTAATATAACTGATAGGCATATACTATGCTTTTATGAATTCATTTTATAAACCGTGACATCTTCGATGAGAATAAAAAATAAAAATAGAATAAAAATATTGTTTTAGTTTTGTAAGTATTTCATTCACTATTTTTATCTAATAACACTAACAACACTTTCATTATCTCTTCGCGGAAAATAATTTGGTACAGATGTTATTCGTACATATTTCTGAATGATATAAATAAATTGAATAACAAACAAGTACTTCTGTACAGAATAATTTCTTGAACTTAAATATTTTTTTCCAATATACACCCTTCAGAAAGAAGCTATATGTCCATAAAATCAATATTTAAATTCAATTCTTGGTTTTTAAAAAACTTTCTAAAATATAAACCAACAATTTATTATTAAGATATTATTTTTAAAAAAAAACCCTACAAAGTGAGATTTAAAATTATCAACTTAAAAAGTAGTTTATCTAAATCGTTTGCAGGCAATTTCGAAATTAATTTCATGAGAATAAAATAAATTTTTCGTTGTACATTATCAATATACTAAGACTAATTGTGCAGTGTTTTGATTCCAATATTCTTAGGAATTCAAAATCAAAATGTTTTTTTTAATTCGTGAACTGTTGATCATTCATTTGTAATTAATTAAAATAAAGAATAAAATACGTTATTTAAACACAGTTTTTTCCAGAGATTGTTTTCTTATATCTTGCAATTAGGATTTAGTGTGCTTTCATGAAAATTAAAGGAAACGATTTAGTCTATTTAGTAATAATTTTAGAATTCAGAATAAGTTTTCCATTGCATATTGAAATCAAAATACTAACCTACAAAAATTAGAAAGCAGAATGTCCCTCTGGTATTAGAATTAAATTTTATTTTGTAAAATTTAAATTTTTGATCGGTCTCTCAAAAAATATTTCCATAACTGACTTTCATAATAGTAATAATTGTGATTAATTATTTCAAATTTTGAAATTTCCATGCATCTAATGAATTTGCAATTGTAATTTATTTCATAGAACTTTGAAAACAGAAATATTAATGAGTATTCAAAGGAAACATTTTCAAAAATAATATTTACATTGAAAGAGCTTTCGAGAAGATTAAAAAAAATCCATGAAATTATTTCCCATTTTAGTTTTTTTTTGGATTTTCTATATGATGTATTTCCTTAAAATATATTTTGAAGTAATTATTTTTCTGATTCAGTTAAAAATATATAATAATAAATTCAGTTTTCCAAACAATAAATATTCGTATGTAACATGCATATATGCTGCAATAGGTAATAATTTCTACAATGAATAAGATAATATTTAATTAGATTATACTTACAAAAAAATTCACCGTAATATTTTACTGAAATATTTCTTTCAATTAAAGTTATTTCACAATTGTTTTCAGTTATGTATTTTTTCCTCGCCACACAGTATTAATGGCTTGCTTTTTAAATGTCATTTAAATTTGAAAATAATTATGGATCAAAAATGTTTTTTCATCTATATTTTTCAATGTTTTAGTGAGAACTGTTATTTCTTACTGTTTAATTTTAATTTGAATAGAGATTAAACTCCATCAGTTAATTTTAATATGCAAAGTTCAATATATAAAGCATTTTAAATGTCTTTCAAGTAAAACACTATAGGACAATAATGCACAATAATATTGTTAATACGATATTTTATTAGTATAAGAAACTGTTTTTATTCAAATAAGGATGTTTTCAAAACTAATAACTAATTAATGGTCTTTTGAAAATCTAACTTTATTAAAAAATTCCCTCTTTTAATTATTTATGATATTTGAAGGAAAAATATGTGTTTTCCAGTAAGTTAATAGCTGTAAATGAAGTTCTTGAAATCACAAAAATATGTTTAAAAGTTTTTGCAAAACAATAGATTCAATCTGTATTCATTAAAAATATAATCAATATATACAGGCAAAGTCATTTTGTTTTAACTTTAAGTATGTGGGGGAGGGGTCCTAACTGGGACTCCTTTCCCTCTGTCCAGCGCGTCTCTAGGTGTGGGGGGTAACAAAGCATCACCAACAAACTCCATAATAACAAGTAGATTTATTCAAGCTTTGGACACACACTTAAACAATCACAAGTTAAATTATAAGAAGAAACCTAGGAGTGATATCTAAAGCGTCGATTGTTCCTAATATTCAATCCTAAGTAAACCCGACTACCAGAATTAGATAAGGAGAACAAACACTAATGAACCTCGTGCTGAATCCGATTCTACTATCTTAAATCTTCAATCTAATAATTTAATCTCAGAAATTGCCTTTTAAACGCGCGCTAAGTTTGTGAAGTAAATACTCCAGTGTTCACACTTACTTGACAGCTTCACGGCTCCTTCTCCCTTTACATCTACCAAACCCACACACACACAGACTTTATATAGTCGAACTAATTAACATACATCTATCTCGTGTTTTTCTTGAAATACTGTGAATTAATATAAATGCTAGCCCCAAAGTTTCCCCAAGAGGATTAGTGAGAATATCTCGCGAATAGCCCCGTCACAAGTATTGAAAAATGCTGGTCGTCTGCTTGGGATTTTTTTTCTTATCTGAATATTTTTTGTCTGTTGAAAATATAATTTTAAAATTTAAAGCTCATGTAAAAAATCTGGGAAACTAATTGAGATTTGGAAAGAAAATTGAGCTTTGATTCACTTTAACTTAATAAGTAATTTTAAGTATTTTAACTATAATCTAATTTCAGGGAAATTGAGAGATAGATATAAGCATGTGTAATTTTTTAGTGTTAGTATTATAGTTAATAACAGTTGAAAACACACATATTTTACTCTAAGCCTCTTACTTCTTCTACTTAATTATTTTTAAACTTATTCAATGACATATTCTCATAAAGATGCAGAAGTATGGAATATTATTTGATATTAGCGCAAAATGAAATATGTCATTGTATTTTAAAATATGTTATGTCTTTTAAGGAAAAATGGGTTAAAACTGAGCCAAACGTATTGGATAAATCATTATTTTAAATACACTAATGTTCTTCGGAAAGTTTATTTTGCATAATGCACATAGTGTTTCCAATTCTAAATTAGAAACGGTTAGAATAGAGGTGTAACGTAATCGAGTTGCACTGTCCTTATACAGGACAAGTATATTAGAAGATAGTCATAATCCAAACTCACAGGAGAGACTTGCATTAAATTAAATGATGAAGCAGTTTATACTTAGAGTAAGAGGCCAGTTATTATGGCAACGTGCCATTCTATCAAATATTAAATCGAGTATTAATTAACTGCTAATAAGTCAAGCAGTTACCAGCCTCATTGATTCATTCCGCCACGCAGTCTACTCTCGGATGTATTGTAAACATAACTATACATTTAGAATTCGTTTAAATATTTAATGATATATTAAGACTATTTTTTTTCTGATTTTGTTTCAATTTGTTGAAATACAGTTGCATAAATGAAAAGGAATCAAATTAAATTTGTGTGTACTATTATTATAATTGTTATGTGAAATCTAGTTCGGAATTTAATGAGTGAAACGATTGATTAGTAAATATTGAATTTCTTTGAGTTTTTTAAACAGAAGATATAAATCGAGTTAAAATAATTTATTTGTATATGAGTTTAGCCATTTTATTTTATTATATTGGTGTAGTTCCTAATAAATATCTATAACTGCTATAGACAATACTCTTTAGAATGTATTTACAGAATTATCAAGTATACTTTAAATATCGAGACTTATTCATATTTGATGAAATTCCAAAAATGATTAATGTTTTAATCATTTTATAATTTACATTTTAAGGAATGTTCTAATGAATTTCTCACAATTTCTTAATTTAAAGTTATACATATATAACTTTAAGTTAATGCTTAAAGCCATCACGAAAACAATTTCAATATTAAATAATCCTTTAAAACTTTTAGCTGCTGATCTTCATTACTTAAGCTGAAAAAATTCTGCTTACATTACGTAAAAGTTGATAGTAACTTCATGAATGTTTCAACAAGGAAAATTTTAATATATTATTTGGCTATTAAATCTTTTATTTTGTAATTAATATTTTGGGAAAGTATACATTTGGTTTCGATTACAGAACAATTTCCCACTTTCAAAAGTTTCACCACTTTATACGTATAAGTGTATATGCATATATATATTTCGATTATGCTCTCATATTGAATTAACTTGTTACTTATGACGGATAATTTTTAAGGATCAATTCTACGCAATCTTTCGAACTTATTTTACTTTCAATAGAGTGAAGATTAAAAAAAATGAATATTTTCCTTTCTTGTAAAACAGTAGTAATTTATTTTAATTGTTTTCAATTTTATATTTACGTTTTTACTTCCAGTATTATCGAATCTGTATTGCTATAAAGCTTGTTTTTATTTTAACGCTATTTAAAAAAAAATCTGTAATAAAAATTTCAGAAAACATTTTTACATTTATGATATTATAAGTGATTAAGAAAAGTGTTTTAGTTCTCATTGTGGCATATTGTCTAAGAACAGTAATTCTGAATTAAAATTTGTTTATTATTTGTGTCAATCATTATATACAGATAGACACACACAAAATCAATCGGTAATATATATACTTATGTTTGTAAAAATGCGACACCATGAACGAATTATCAGAATAAAATGAGATTTAATGCCTAAATGACTTGTATAAGTACAAGAAAAAAAATGAAAATTGAAAAGAAAACAAACCAATATTAAGTGTCCGAAATCAGTATTTGTTGTAGCAACCACGCTCTGCAATAAGTGCTACTATACGATGTGGCATGGAGTCAAACAGATTTTGAATGTCTGATTATTTAAGATAATTCAATATTGCTTGTATGCGCAGCTAATTTTTTTCTTTTGAAGTTGCATGACTCGGATCACGAGATAGGCGACATATCCGGGGAATAAGCAGGCCAAGGAAGGAGTTGCATGTGTTTAGGGTGAACAGAAGTCTCGAACAGTATTTTCAACATGTGGGCGTGCATTATCCTACTGAGAAATAGCTGCAGGGGTGCCTTGAAGGAAGGGAACGACTTCGGGCTCTAGCACTTCGCGGACGTACATGTTGCTTTAGAGATTACCCTCAATTCGTAGCAAATTGGATCGTCCATGATACGAAATCTCACCCCAAGCTATATCTATGGGTGTTAGGCCCCTATGTCGTTCGATGACGCACTCTGGAAGTCAGCTTTATCCGGCATAGCGTCTAACACGAATGCGGCCATCATGGTACGGAACAAATTGGAGAGTGATTAATCTGAAAAGAGAATTTGGTGCCAATCAGCTTGCCAAGCTCTGTGATGATGAGCCAAATGCAGACGCAGCCTTCTATGGTTTTCGGTAATGGGGAATCCTGTATAAAGGCACACTTATATGCAATCCACGGTGCAGCAGACGTCGACAAATTGGCGAATCAGCCATTATTACACCTGTAGCAGTAGACCAATGTACTGCCAACTGTCTGAAGGAAGCTATGCAGACATTCACCGGTGTCGATTGCCGTGCGCTGACGTCACCTTCCGTCATCCACTGCCATTTTTCAAGTTGTTTGGTGCTCGTTGGTCCACTGCTTAAGAACTCGTATCACTGTGGAACTGCTCCAATGAACACGAGCTCCAATCGCCCGATAGGAAAATCCTCTTTATCGATGGCCGATAATCCTCCGCCGTTCAAACTCCGTAAATTGTTGGAATTTTTCCTTATTTCGTAGTGGAGGCATATTAGGTCTCACTAAACGTTCATCACTAACAAATAATCATTAACTATTTTCAACGTCACACTACAGCCGTCTATTTATACACTTTCAGCATCAGTACAGAGGGCGCTGTGCACACCACGCATCCGCGGTACTCTGAAACTTTACTATTTTTTGTAACATCGTATAATTGATATTTGCTGCAAAGGTCATTTAATTCTTATGATTCCTTCGTGGGTTTGTTGCATTTTTTACAAACAGCAGTGTATCTATGCATATGTATATATATGTGCGCGTGTGTATTTTTTTTTTTTTTTTTCGTAATCAGAGTGGTTTCCTGTATATTATTAAAAATATGCCAATCAGAAAATTTAAAAATTCTGTTTTAATGAAATTCTGAGTACATTCGATATGGGAGTAAACATGCTTTTTGATTTGCTAAAATCTTTATAAATTACTTAATCATTAATTTATTTAAACTAAAATATTTTGTCCCAAAGTATATGATTTTTAACAATTTCCATTGCGTATTAAGATAAATTTTTTATTCCTTTTATATTATATGTACTTTTATATTTCATTTTATATTGTATCTTTGTGAATTTAAAACTTGGTGTACATCATATAGGTTAAAGTGTTTTACATTAGTCATCGCACTCCCTATATTTCTTCTTGATTTTCGTACAAAACTATTTACACATTTTTATGCAGCAAAGGATATTTATTTTATGTACATTATATACGTACTAAAACAGTTGATGTAAAGTATTCTTGATCATTTATATATGTCTTTTCGTAACTATTCCCCACTTTAAAATCTATGGATCACACATTTATTTCTTTGACGCGAAAATAAGAAATCGTCACATCTATAAATTCCCATTTTACATTTCAGCTGCATGTACCTGGATACCATAAAGTGCTTCTTGAGCACACAGGCACTCAACAGTTTTAATTTCTACCTACTTCGCATATTTAAGCGTTTCTAAAATTTTACGATCCGTTATTAATGGCGTAGGAACACAGTCGTAAAAACATATAGCAGGGAGATAGGAGAAGAAAGACGTTCTTTTTACACCCTACAGTTCCTGGGTGATAAATTCCTTCAGCTATTCGTTGTAATTTTCCGGATCCGTCAGGCTGATCCATGTTATTGGACTGAAGCTTTCTCTCCTTCCTCACTGATTCTCCAGCGTAGGAATTTTAATGGCCACCCATCAGTTTTGGGTGGGACAGTTTATTATGCTCCTCCCCCTCCAGGTTATTGTACTGAGATGTTTGACATCTCGTAAAGTATTGGATATAAATTGGAGCATTCAAAATTCGATTCGAAGGAATGGAGCATTCTATTGGTATATCGGTGCTTGGTTTTTAGAATTTCTTCTTCTACACGTATTAATTTTATTTCATTGGAAAACTGTAAGTCATGCAATATAGAGATTTTTCTACTTTGTACAATGGAAGTTAATACGAAGTGAAAAACAAAAATTAAAAATAGAAAAAAAATGTTTAAATTCTTTTAATGAAGCAAAATGTTTTTAAAATATGCATCGCATTTCAAGTGTTTAAACTTTTAAAATATTTATTTTACATTTAAAGTCATATGCTATGTATTCTTAAAAATACGTGCTTTTTATACATCCAAAAGCTAATTTAGCCCCCGCAAAAATGTTAGCATAGTATTGCAAATATATAGAAATATTGTGTATTTAATATATAATAGAAATATACTTTATTTTACTCTAAGTTTTAGTTACTTGTCAGATTATTAAATAATTGAAGTCTCAGATATGAAAGGTACAGTCGTAATCAAACAAGGCTTTTAATTTTTTGTTTTCGTTCTTATATTTAAAAGGGTTGAATGAAAAATTTTATGAAAGTGATATTTTTCAATAAATACATGTTGGTTTTTTATATAAATAGTTAAATATAATATATAATATTATTATTAATATCAGATATATATACTATGTAATATTAATATATAATAGTAGTATTCCCCTTTGCTTTTTTTATAAATTTAAATTTCTGTTAAAACCAATAACCATTAAAATAGTATATTTCTAGAAAATATTAATTAAGAATTAAGCATTAAAATACTTAGATTTAGTTGCATTGTTTATGAATCATTTAAACTATTATAAATCCAAAAATTCATGGTACGTTAATAATTTTAAAAAAAAATCTACTGTTAAATTTAAACATTATTTTTATGTTGAAAAATATTGGTTTGATGATTATTGGAATGGTGAATAAATATATTACATCGCCAAAAAAATGAGATTCTCTGAACATAAATTCATGAAGAAACTTATAAATATATAATTAAAGAATTAATGTTACAAATTTTCTCTCTTTAAATAAATTATTTATTTTTTTATTTAATTCGCCCCAAAAAATAAATTTTACTTCTTTTACAAAAAGAAACCAATTATATTTATATGTCCTGGATTATAATTTAAGCACATATTATAACAATTCAATAATTAATAATTAGGTTAACAGTGGCTAAATAATATTCATACGGTACTGTAAACTTTAATTATAAAACATAATTTTTTTAGCATTAAGATATATTGTATTTATTTTCAACAGTTAGAAATATATCAAATGCATGCTTAGTATATAACCCCGTAGAAACTCCAATACATCCAGAAATATTTCATTAACTTAAGTTCTCTTTTTTCGAAATGTTTTCTTTCGTTCTGAGCCTAAAGAAATCAAGTATGAAATCAGATTTACAGACCGCTCCAACAGCTAATAGAATTATTTACTCTCAGTCACCTGCAAAATTGAAAGATTCACACTGCGTTCAGAAATCTTGCCCTCTTCGAGATAGCAAAAATGAACTTACGGCTGACTCATCACAACACCCGCCTATAATTCATTGAAGAGCAGATAAATTTCCCATTGCGGAATTTCAACTTTCGTCTTGGACACTTTTATATATCCAGATTGTCATGGTAATCACTCACACTTAATTTTATATTTTAATTGGAGCAATCATGTTTAAGATTTTTTTTTTAGTAGAGATAAAGGATTTTTTGAAATAATAGATAAAATTACAAAACTCCTAAATTTTACGTTTTATAGTGTATTTTAATTTGTATAACTCGTTGATACATATTTACCTTTTTCATTAAGACTTAATGTTAAATTGTTAATACATATTTTAAGATATGGTCAAGAAAAGAATCTATGCGCCATCTTTACTTTCTTCCAGTTCGGAAATCTGATCCCGAAATATAGATAGAATAGAATTTTTTAGGAGCAATACAATTCTAGTGGTTCTTAAAAGTACTGTTACAGCATGAATGGTTAAATAAGAGTTAATATGTTATACAGACTAAAATAATAATAACATTCGAAAAAATGTCTAGATATTGAAATACAATTTGAAAATAAAGTATTTAGAACTAATTTTTATGAAAAAACAGATGAATTTAAGCTCACTACTTATTAAGTACTGCACTGGAAAAGATATACACATATATAACGTTCATAAATGTTATTAGAAATTACAATATGTGACGTAACAGAATTTTAATTAAAAGAAACCAGAAAAAAAAAGTTAGAAAGTATGTCAAACACTGTATAGTACCCTTTTTACATTTGAGTTAAATTGTAATTCCTTTAAGTTCAGTATTTGCCTTATTTTTAAAATTACTTGAACTTACGCAATTTGAACGGAAGATTTTTAGGGTAGTATTCAAGGTCAAATAAATGTGCGACTTTACTTCCGGAAGTCTGTTTTACTAGGAGGTATCTACTTAACGAACTATCCTTTTCTGACAGCTATTTATGATGGCAAATTACCCTGGTGTCGAAACGATATCAACGGAAGCTCTAGGTATATTTAATTGTACAATCTCTCTTAATTAACCTAGAGCCAATAAACTTTTTCTGTGTGATCACCTTGAAAAATGGTTAAAAGTCACGATTTTTTTCAAAATCTCTGCAGAAATGTGCAAATAACAAACAAACAGGATCCGTGTACAATCGACACCAACGGACGTTCTATTGTTTAGATTCTAATATCTGTTTGATAAGTTTTTCTTTAGTGTTTATAGCATTTCTTTCTCTCTAAATGATTTCTAAAACTATATGTATCTATCTATCATTCTATATATATATGGAAAAAATTTATGTAAAAAATAGAACATAACAGGGAAAAAAAATTAAGATCAAATCTAATGAAATACAAATAAGAACCTAGCGAGTCAAAATACAATTTCGGACTTAGGACCGAATAAGTGGGGTTAAACTAGTTTGAAGGCGCCAACCTTCCCCCTTTGCAACTCGGTAGGAAAGACCAAAATAAAATAAATAGAAATTTAAAGTATAAAAAATCCAAAGTATAAAAAATCTCATAGAAATATGAAAGAACAACCGACTACTATTAAGCAAAAAATTCTCCTAAAATGTTTAAGCAGAAAAATATCAAAAGAATTACCCAGTAAAAGGATTCTTCCAAAAAGATTTTAAAACTTCTGCTCACAGAGCTTATTCCAGGAGATCCAACACTCTTGAAACCGATGGAAAGCTTTTATATGTTGTGATAAAAATCTAAATTGCTAAATTGCTAATATATATTCATATATATATATATATATATATATATATATATATATATGAAATGATAAGATTTTGAGCGAAGATTTTTGTAGCGTGGCCGGTGTTGGTTTTTTACATGTAGATTTGCTGAGGGGTGTTTATGGCTGTTGTGCCTTGATATAAAGCTTCTTCACCGTTAGTTTCATCTTTTTTTTTATTTATAAGCACCTATATATCAAATGCAATCATATTAAAAACATTTAATTGCACGAATACACAAAAAAGCAGAAGCAACACGTAGCAGCGACACAGACATGTTGTTTTCAAACAGACAAAGCACAAAAAGAGAGAGCAACCGACTTCTCTGAGCTTTTTATACTAGCTGTGAAGGTCGTACGACTTGTAACAGGAGTCGTGATTGGTTGCAAATGCGAGCGAGCAATTAGATTACGTTTAAGATTATAACAGTCCCGTACCAAGGAATTAGAAAATAATTTAATGGAGTAGAGTTAAAGAATACTAGAAGAAATCATTACATATATTTATATATATATATAAATATATATATAACTCCGGAGATGCATACATGAAAAATTACAGACTAAAAACATAATTAGTTTATGTTAGATTTGTACTGATTGAAATTCTATGAATTCATTGAATGAATTGAATTCTAAGAAAATATTTCCTTAATGCTTTATGCTCTACTTAGAAAGGCTCATTATATTTCCGTTTTTTGTATTTGAATTGAATTCAACTAGCTTTTATTGTATTTGTATCTCACATTTCCGTTGCAGAATAAGAAATATCTGATTTTTAAGACAATTGGAGAAAAATAAGCGTGATTTTGAAATAGCATAGTTAAATTTATCAAGAGAATAATAAGCATCCAGTTTCACTTCATTATGGTATAAAGAACCGTCATTAACAATAGCAGATATCAAGTAAAAAATTTCAAACACCTGAGAAAGCGTCAGCTGCTGTTACAATTGTCTTTTAAAAAAAGTAAAACCCTTTCGAAAATCAGAGCATATAATGACAACTAAAACTGTTCCAATTAACGGATTTTAGTTTCCACTTGACATACTCCATTTAATCCAATAATGTTAATTTGAGCTTTCTTATTTGTTATTTCAAATTACGAATTTTAAGATGTTGCAAAAGAGAGTCATTAGAATTTGAAGAGAAAATGTATGTAAGATATTATTTAAGAAGGTTTTCTGTTGATTGTTAATTATTATGAAGAATTATATATTTTTGTGTAAATCTTTCAGTATAATAAATTAACCCCTTCTACATCTTTTTTGTGCATCACGTTATCAATCAAACTGAATTTAAGAAGATTTTTATGTATGATGAATTCTTTACAGTTTTGTATATATTGTTTGTCAGTGTTTATCATTTTTCGTTCCCTAAAATATTTTTATATTATACAGTTTGAACTTCTTTTAATAAAATTCTGCTCATTATCACACGAAATTATTATTTATGTGTGATATTTACAGTACGTATTACAACCTCTGACAATAAAGTTCAATGAATAGTCCTGTAACATTAACGTCGAGGAAATATTAACGGAAATTACCTTACTATACTTCGAAATAGTCACCTCCCATAACTATGCACCGCTGAGGCCAGCTATACATGTCCTGGAAACTTTGCAAGAAGTTTTCTTTTGGGACGGAGATCAAAAGCCTTGTAACGTTTCGTTGAATATCAGGATTATAGTCAAATGTCTTTCCTTACAAAGCGAGTTTGAGTTGTGGGAATAAGAAGCCTGAAGGATTGAGAATGGGGATGGCAAGTATGATGGATGTTCAATTTTCACCCCTCCCCCAATTGCCAGGAACTGTGTGACGATATTGGCTGTGTGAGGGTGAGCATTGTCGTGAAAAAAAACTTTGAAACTTGTTGCGTGTACTGGGTAATGATTTGTGACTCGGATTCACTGTTAATCTTCTGTTCATCAGCTATCATGCGCACAGTTAATCGACAATCTTTCGTGATTAATTTCCTCACTTTCTCAAGGATTTCGTCTCTGGTGGAGGTCACTGGTCTTCTGTTACGGGTTTGTTCAGAAACATTTCTCAGGCCTTCTCGAAAACGGGCGTACCACTCGTACACATACTTCGTGAAAAGTGCTTGATCTTCATGAGCATGTACCAGTATCGCATAAGATTCTTTCGGTGTCTTGCCAAGCTTAAAACAAAGCTTTAAATAGATCTTTCGTTTCCTCATTTTCCTGTTTTCAGTTAAGAACCGACACATTGAACAAACAATCTGTAAAACACACCTTACAAGGAACACAAACGACGCTCATCTGAACAGCGGTGGGGGCAGATTCTCAACCCCTATCGATAATCATGTGCAGCGTTTTGTTGCAAGATTGGCATTCTGACTTCATTCATCGAACTTTATTGCCAGAGGTTGTATTTAAAGAAAATCTGTGCACACGTAATTTTAAATATTTAAATATCAAATATAAATATTTAAGTGTCATCTTATTAATCAAAATGCATATTATTTAATTTCTTGAACAAAAAATATTTATTCATTAAATTATTATATAAATTTTAGAATACTTACATATGTAACCTCTCCTTCAATGCTTATTTTTCCTGAGGACTTTTACATCTTCTATTACGTTTGTGAAATATAAGATAACAAAAACTAAACTCAGTGTAGCAAACATTATTATTTTTCAATCACCTACTACTTCATCCAGTTAAATTCCTTCAGTTACCTGTGTTACTTTAACAATTCTTATCCATTTCAAGTAGAGATAATATTCTTACGATACATTTATTTCATAATGTACTACTTTTTGCAAAATAAGGATTTTGCACATGTATCATTATTTCTTTGGATAAAGAATTTCTACAAAAAAGATGTGTTTATAATTTTAATCATTTTACAGGAAATGTAAAAGTCTACTGTTTGTTTTCATTCCATTAAACGCTTTATATGTATTGTTTTTTTAAAGAAAAATTCTTAGATCTTTCAAAAGATATATTCCTTATCAATTTAAATTTTGCATTCAAACTCGTGAGACAAAAATAACATACAGAGAAAACTATACTTTCTCTTGTATATTATTAATTCATTTTATGGAAATTTATTTTTATATATTGCAGAAAATTGACTCACTCTCACACACTCATCGCAATATCTGCGAGACTGGGAGGTCTATAGACTTGAAATTTAGCAGTCATGTTTTTTTTCGTTGAGTAGAGATCCTCTAAGAATAAGTTTTGTGAAAATAGATCCCGAAGATTAGTCGTGAGGGAATCGGGAACAAATGCCTATTTTTGAACAATTAGACTTTAAATCTGCAAGCACATTTCTTTTGCTGAGAAGGATCATGTTTTTAAAAACCGATTTCGCAGTGAGGATTTGCAAGTACTTAAGAGATTAATATTTATATTTCCGTGTTAGAAATTCAATTCTGTCATTTTTTAAATTAAGATTGTTTATTAGGGAGCTTTGGAAAGTAATCAAAAGCTCAATAACCTAAAAAAAAGCATACAACATCATGAAATACCCAGCAAAATGGTGAGGCAATGACTAATATTTTATAATTAGAATTATCAAAACAATATTCAGCGATTACTACAATTGATTTATATCAATGATATATGTACTCGAAATTATAAATACAGTATATTAAATTAAAGTAGACAATATACTTCACTTATTACTGAATGATTTTCGGAAGATATTTTTACTAACAAGTAATATATAAAAAAAAATTTAACGTCAATTCCTACTTAGAAACTTAGAAAAACGTACTGGCGCCATCTCCTCCAGCTAATTGTAACTACGACAGAAATAACGCATAATAAATTCAAAATTCAAAATAAAACTTAATTAACCAAATAATATTTGAAAAAAAACTGTGTTAACATCAAAGGCCATCCACTACATATTTAAAAAATTATTTGAACTTGATTAGATAAATAGAAAGTATTTTATTAACGATTGAAAATTTAAACAAAATAAACATATAAAGAGAGTGTGAGCTAACAGTAGGAATTGAAAAATAGTCATACACTGAAGTTTTTATACATTGGATAAATTGATACTATTTAATTTTATCTTTGATCCTATATTTTCAAAGAATCCTGAAAATTTAATCAAACTCTATTTAATTTACGATTATGTCCTTAGGCTTTTCATAAGGTTAATACAACTTTACCTCAAATTTCTTTCAATTTCATAGTTATATTGTTAAATTAAATTTAAAAAAAGTATTGTGAAATAAAAGTTTATGATTTAAGATGGCATTTTCTTAAATCATGTCTAGTAATATACGATCTAGATAAAGTCAAAGTTCTGACTCTGTACTTAATTTATTCAGAAAATCGACTCTGTATTTAAACTTAGGTAAATATCAATATTTTCAAAATACCATTCAAAACGAAAGTCATGAATTAATTTTGCAACAACGCTATGGGAAATATTTTTACTTGTGAGAAATGGCTCTGAGAGAACTGTAATGGCCATACGTTTTCTTAAATTACTCTACAGGTCCATTGTTTAGATGCGCTGCGAAAAGTATTCAAATTAACCCTCTACGATCTTAAAGGTGAATGTAAATTAGCTCTGGGGTTGTAAGGAATGAAAGAGAATAAATAATTTGGATGAGAAGTTTTAAGTGAGAGCACTTAATATTAGAAGACAACATTTAAATGATGGGCGAAGATTCGGTTAAGTTTTCCGAGATATACGAAAAGCAATTCTTCAAAAGCCTTTTAATGTTCATCCGTTGATTTATAGTTCTATACATCAGGGATTTAAAACTCCTTCAGATAAATATGTCTTAATTAACATTGAAATTTAATGAGAAACAATTTGTTTTCAAAGGTAGGGTTGCATTCACTTATGAAGAAATGCTTAAAGTGGACCTAAAGTGTGAAGTTAAAAGGGGAAAAATGCATAAAGAATGGTCAAATTATGCAGATTTTTTGGCTTTCAGTTTTTATACTAAAAATAGTTCTATATTTAGAGTTGGTAAAACTTTAATAAATATTTCATAACTAAATAATTGCAATACTGATTCAGGTATACGATTTTAAAGAGTTTGCTGCATTTTCTTTGCAATCTACTTTTGACAAATGAAATAAAAAACCGAAAACATAAAAATGATTATTTCCTTTAAAAAACTTTGTTTCATTTATTGTAAAGTAGTTTTTGATATCTTTGTCGCATCGCCGATTATTTTATTGTATATCGTGTAACTAGTAATTTAACAGACATGTGAGATGTTAAAACTTTCTCTTTAAAAATAATTCGCATGATAGGAGAGATTCTAGAGTTTTCGACTAATGCACTCCTTTGATATCAGAAGATTAGAATAGAAGCAAGTATTAAAACAATTTTATTTTATACAAATAAATGTCTCGTATTCCAAAATAACATAATGGGTTTCAACATTCTATATAAATAGATTGTAAGCATTCATATTGATATTATTCGTCTAAGAAAAGCAAGCTATCTTATTACATAATTACGGTGTTATGAGAGGAGCATCTTGTTTTCTTCCCCTTCAATTATAGAAAAAAAGTATGCTGATTACCTTTTCTATAAATTTATAGTAGGAATTAATAAATTCTGAAAGGAAATTTAGTATGTTTGGTTTGTGTTCCTTATTTCTCATCACAGTTTACATTAATTTCATTTGAACATTTATGCTATGCTAAAAGTTCCAAACAAAAATAAGCATTTTTTTCTATTATGCCTCTCACAGTTTGCTAGATATTTCAGTAAGCGATTATTTTCTCAGTTTGCTTTTTCCAAGAAAATTTAGATACTGATGAAGCATTAATCAAATATAAAATTTAAATGAAATAATGTCTCGTAAAATCCTTAACTGCTTAATCTTTCTACGTTGTAAGAAATATCAGGTCGTAGAACTGCATATTTAAAGGCTGCATTTTCTTTACTATTAAACGACAGCCAATTGCCGCTACTTGTTCTTTTTAAAAGAAATTTTTTATTTGCAAAAATAAGTTCGACTAACAAGGGTACGAGTATGGAAATTCATTTGGGAATGAGACTTTGTGCAGTAGTTGTACTCCTTTAGCGTGTTCAACCCTCAATGTAATTCCAACGAATGGGCAGTCATTTCGAAAAAAATAGCCTTCGAAATTCATGCTTAACTTTTATATAATAAAGTGGTAACACTTTCCAGCAATCCAGTGTATGGTTGGTAGAATAGCTGTTTACCATTCGTTCGGCCTCGGTTCGAGTAAAGAGATCATTTAATTTAATTTCTGTATTATTTCATTATTTTTACATTTAAATAAATTAATTAAAAAAGGTTTATTACGCATTAATTAATAGTTTAGGTAATTATTTTGTATATTTTAAATATTGCAATTATATATATTTATATTTTGTAAATATGATTATTAATAAATAATATTTTTATAAAAATATATTATAATAGATATTAAATAATATTTTATATAAATATTAGTTGCAAATAGTTTTATAATATGGAATACAATTTATTATAAATTTAACATTAAAATAAAATATAAAATATATTATAATAATTATTTGTAAAAAACTTTTATAATTAATGTAATAAAAATTTCATATATATTATAATATATATTATTAATTTCATTATTTTATAGTTATAAAAATATTTAATGTCTTTTTTAATAAATTTATGTTATTGTCAAAAAATAAATGAATTTAAAAATTAAAACAAAAAAACAAGATCGAGAACCAATTATAATATATTTTATACCGATATTATTTATTAATAATTATATTTATAAAATATAAATACTGATAAAAATCACAGTAACTATTTTACTTTTATAAAATACAAAATAATTATCTAAAGTATCATTTGATATTTAATTAAACTCTTTTTTAAATAAATTTATTAAATTGTAAAAATAATTAAGTGTATTTGAAAATTAAAACAAAAAAAAAATCAACCGTGCGACTCGAACCGAGGCTGAATGTATGGTAAACAGCTACTCTAACAACCATGCCACTGGATCGCTAGAAATTGTTTTCACTTTCTTTTATAAAAGCTAAGCATGCATTTCGAAGGCTGTTTTCTCCGGATTGACTGTCCATTCGGCGGAATTACATAAAGGGTTGAACATCCTAAAGGAGTACTACTATTGTACAAAGTCTCATCCACAAATGAATTCCCTTAGTCGTGTCTTTCCCTTGTAAAATGGCGCACATTCTTGGAAATTATATTTCTCCTTGTAAAATGTTTATGGTGTTCTGAAATGTGTATTCATGTATTTCTTTATTCTGTAACATTTTTACATAATTTTTTTTCATGTTAAACAATATAAATTTAATGAAATATGAAGACATTTTAAATTTTTATCTGTTATTGAAAAAAAAATCTTCTTGTACTTGTAGACTTTGATACATATGTGCCTGATAAAAATTTTTGGAATGAATATAAATTTTGAAAACATCAGTTAATCATAATTACTTAAAAAATATTTAGTCAATCGTATAATTTCCTCTAATTTATAATAATTTTCTCCAATTCACAATATTATTTGTAAGCAATTTTTCTCTTGGTTTGGTAAAAATATTATTAATATTCTTTTAAAATCTTTCTATGATTAAAATGCCAAAAAAAAACGCGTTCCGAAAATAAACAAGCAATTTACGCATTGTATATGCTGAGAACATTTTCAAAAAAAAAAAATTGTATGGCACTGAAAATTTTCTAAAGATAAAAAGACTAACCTATAGAATACCATTGAATTTGATGAAATCAAAAACGTCTCGATGTTGTTTTCCTGTATCTTGAAAAAAAAAATTGCTTTCTAATACAGTAACAAAGTAGGGAAAAAACAACAACCACCGAAACATTTTATAAGCAATAGAAGAACATTTGTAAGAAATTCATTTCAAAGAAAATATATATTCTTACAATTTTATGTCTATAAAACTATTTTTTTAATTGTATCATGCCAAATGTAAATATTTGTTTTTATAATACTAATATATTCATTTTGGTGAGGAACTTGATTTCATTTTAGAGTACTATTTAAAATAAAAATACTAGGTATAAGATAAAATTTATGAATCATTTAAATGAAATGCATCATAAATTTTAGGTTTAATGTATAATTTACTATTAATTTTACCTGCACTTTTCTTAAAAAACCGTTATCGATGCATTAACTTAATGTGTACGTAACTTCTAAGTAAAACGCAATAACAAACTAAATATTATTTATAAACACTTTTGAAGTCTTCATATTTTTTTATCGCCAATCAACATTAAAACTATATTATTTTAAAATGACATACATTTTTGGGGGAAATATGTTGATAAGGTATGTGAGTAGTAATTACAAAACACCCCCTCCTCCCATTTTTTTAAATAATGTTCTAATTATGTTACAAAATATTTGCCTAATGTTAAATTATATAAGCATTATTAACATTTCATTCACATTTATACTTTTCTTAATGTATGCGATTAAATTTTTTCACAAACAAAAAAACTATTTCCATAACGTTGAATTAAGACATTTCTTAAAGTTGAAATATTTTACACGAAAATGTATATATATATTACATTTGTCAAACAGTTAATATTATTATGAATAATGCATATATAACATATTTTGCGTATTTACTGGAAGTATTTTTTATTTACTAATATTTTTATAAGTAACTCAATTTGTATTTTTATTTGAAAAAATATATTATTATCTAACAATAAAAAATTCATTTATTTTAATTGTGTAATTTTTTTTTTAAATTTATTATTTATTTGCTAATATTAATTTAATTTTATCCTCTCCTCCAGTAATTTTCTAAATGAAGAACAAAAGTGGACAATGCAATTGTATGCATATAGAAACATAAAGAACTTAAAGCTAAAAAAATAATATCTATGTATCGAATTTCAAACAATATGTGAGGGATTTTATTCTATATTTTTAGCAGCAGTTGTATTTTATATTTTTCAATGCTTTGAAGAAAAAACAATCAGATATTTAAAATTGTGAAGGTAGTATTTACACAGATATTTTAAATAGTACTGCGTAGAAATTAATTCTAAAAAAAAACAATTCAATTTGTACAAATATTTTTATCAAGAATATTGTATGAGTAATATTTTGAAAAGGACTTTGAGTGAACCCCTATTTGAGCTTATATATATACACACGTACATTCATGTCTAAATCTTATTTCTCTATAAAAGCTGTACACAAGTTGTAGTACTAATTGCCTTTGATTAATCAATTACACAAACATTATCTTAGTCCAGGATGGCGCTTGATATGTCATCCAATAATGCTGTATGGAGATAAGAATAAACTTATTGGGAAATGTCATCTATATTGTTGATTAAGAAGGGCAGCACACAAACAACTCAATTACCAGAATGTCGCACAAAATTGCTGTCAAGATGTTTGGAGTAATAATCACAGTGCTCCTGTTTTCATAAGGAATTTCTTCCCTGCTCTTAACTCCTAGTGTAAATCTAAGTGTATCTACACGAGAGACAACTTGGTTCCAAGAACTGACTTTCATAACTAGCATATGACCATCATTGGCATCAAGTCAGAAACAGATCTCATCTCAAAGCAGTAGCAATGTTGCACTTTCATCTAAAATGACCTCTAGTTTTACATCAATGAAATCACAAATGACAGTGAATAGAGCAAACAGAATAACCTCTACCGGGAGCTAGATTGGAGCTGCTACTGAGATAATCCTTTGTTACAATCCGTTGAGATAGGACTAACACAAGTTTAACGTCTTGCTAAAGATTCCACACAATTCCCCACAACCATGCAGTAAATATGACGTTATTCCCTCTTAACAATAGCCTGTATATAAGTAGACACTAGCTTTCTTGTGACAGGTCCTTCCTCTAACTTCTGCTTCCTTAGTCAATAAAATTTTTACTTAGTCTTCAGAAATATCAATTATAATATATAATGAATATAAAAATTTCATTTTCTCACAATTTTTTTACATGGCCTCGATGATGTTGCCGCTTTTGTCTCTTTAAAATTTCCATTGACTCAAATCAATCTCACTACCTCTCTTGCGAAAGATGAATAACACTCACAAAGTTATCATTGAGCATTTAAATCAAACGCAAATTTGAAAATGTCTAGTGGCACTGACAGAAATAAACTTATTGGCCTCGCTGAGAAATTTGAATGACGTAATCCTTTAGATATGCAAATAGATCTTCCAAATTTTTATCTATCGGAAATCCATTTGAGTGTTGGTATTTTACTTTTCATCAGTGAATTTGAAAGTTTTAAGGCTTCAATTTATTTTTATAAGGGGAAAAAAGTTGTGGAACACAAATAAATTTGTTAAATTATTTTTAGATGCAGGACAAAGGCTTAACAATTAAATGATATTTATGTTTTTTATTCCCATCTATAGGAACTTACTTGAATACATAATAAACAGCTAAATATAAATAGTGGTACAAATGTATTCTGAATGTATAATTCAATTTTTAAGTGATCATATTTTTTCCTAACATTAATTTTACAATATTAACAGCTCATAATTATGAACTGCATATTTCTTTTTTATAGTTTTACTATATTTTTAGGTATATTGTGCAACGCCGTGGAAAGTTTTCTTATCTATTCAATACAACATCTGCTTTGGAAATAATTTCTTTATATTAAACAATATATATATTGCATTCGCATATTCAGGCACTAAAGTCCTATGTGAAAAATATGCATTTTAGAAATCCTCATCTGGAGAAAAAGAAAATAATAGTTTCCCGCAAATTAGGAATTGTATAAAGGTTTGTCAGTGAATGCTAAATTTCTTCCAAATAACAAATGTAATGTAGTGAAACAAATATTACAGGATTGAAAGTTGGAATAATTATTTTGACAAATGCGGTTTTGTGTGAAGGTTATGTATTTAATGCATAAGTATTTTTCGATGTAAATATTTTATTAATACTATCAGAAATTTTTTCGAATTTTGATATTATTGAAATTATAACCTTTTTGGCGTAAATCATATATTTTCTTATATCCCTTCTCATTAGTTTTTCCCTTACAATTCAACTAAATTTGTATGTGATTATCTTTCTTATTATCTGTGATCATAGATAATCTGAAGTTTTTGTAATCATAGATTTGTGATCATCAAACGTTAAATTTATACTAATTTCACATAATACTAAAATTTAAACAAAAGCAAGCGATATAAAAAAAACGAAGAATTCCTAAGTTCAACCAACAAAAATTTTATTTTATTTACTTTTTATAAAATCCTACAATTATATATATATATATATATATATATATATATATATAATATATATACATATATATACATATATGGAAGAAATTTATATAAAATGTAGAACATAACAGGAAATAAAAAATAAAATATATATATATACAGATTCCACGATAGGTTTTGCGAAGTGCACAGATTCAACACACAACATTAGGTACACAAAGTCAACTTGTTAGTGGTCCAGCTGTGAAGAATATGTGCATTCCACACACAGGTCAAATTTTGATACACACACAGACCAACGTTTACACGACTATACTTTAAAATTCTTAGTGACCAACCCCAAAATCTGTATGACCAATCAAAAAACTTTTTTAATGCAATCTAGCTTGCATCTAATATTACATATTTAAACTCGAATGTAAGAATATTGATCTGTTTGGTTATAACGTGGCATTAGAGGGAGTAATGAATAATGTGGGAGTTATGATTGATGTAGGGGAAATGAAAAATTGTTAAGAAATTGAAATACTGTCCATCGATTTCATTTATTAATAGGATGATTTCGGGTGAGTGTTTGTCGATTTGTGTAATCTATTTTGGTGTTGTTAAGTATTTAGTTTTTGAATATACTACATTCTTGATTTGAATTTTCAAAGTTTTGAGGTTTTTTCATTCGACACAACCATTTCAAAGATCGGTGCATAATCTTTGATGTTTTATGGTTGTTTTATTATGCACTAAGTTGTCTTATCATTTGAACATTTTTATGTTATATCTTTCGGAATGCAATTGCGAATAGTTTAATTTTTTAGGTATTGAAAAATAAATATTTTTTTAATTTAAAATTTTTAAATGAAAAGTTTTTTTTAAAATTTAAATTTTTAAATTTAAAATTTTTGAGAATTTGGATATTTCGAGATTAGTTTACCAAGTTGCAATAGGGGGAGAGAGAGAAAGTTGGCGCCATCAAACTAGTTTAAACCCACTTATTGGTAATAAATCCGAGGTTGCACTTGGATATTTTATAAGTTTTATCTCATACAATTTTAATTTCGCTTGAAAATGTTGATCTTCATTATTTTTATTCGCCATTGATATTTGAAATGGGATGTCGTACTCTAGGATTCATATGATTTCGAATATTTGCTTAATTATATTTGTGTTGATGCATTTTATACATATTTATATATATATATATATATATATATGACATAATCACAATGTTAAGTAACAAAATAGAAAGCGATTTTCCTTGCAATTTTACCTTTTTCCTTTCTATATATATGGTGTCAGATTATTTTTTGTTAATTATAGCTATTTATTCTTTAGTTAAATTTAATTATTCTAATAAAACAGTATAGCAAAATAATAACATCTTCAGAAATTATGCCATCCCAGGTGAGATTCGAACTCACGGTCTTTGTATATGAAGTCAAACATGCTCTCCTATGCGGTACAGGGAAACAACGAAGGATATTCCTTTCTATATATGCTGTTGAACTATTTTTTTATTTTGTTTGTTCCTACTTATTCCTTTTTGTAACTCAGTTAATGAATTAATATTTGAAAAAGCTGTATTAACATTAAGTTTCCTTCTTTACAACTTGAGTGGATGAAAAAAAAATGTATTTTATTAACGATTGAAAAATTTAAAAGAAGATATATATATATAATTTCTTTTCAATTTTCCTGTATATATATATAGGAAGAGAGTGAAATAGTAGTAGAAATTGACAAAAGCAAATGAAATAATGGTAGAAAAATAGAATGTTAAAAATAAAATTATAATTTAGAATCATTATCACATATATTGGCTCTTTATTTGAAGTACTGAAAACTAACATATAATCTTATTATGTGCACACAATATTTTCTTTATAAAGTTGATAATAAGATTAACTGTTGACCGAAGACAATTTACTCACTTTCAACTCCTCTTTTATAGATGATTTATGTCATAAATTATCAATTTTTAACTTTAAAAGTACGAGAAAATACATTAAAAAAATACAAAATATAATTTAAATTCATTAGAGAGGTTAAAAGAAAACATGCAGAATTTTTCTTTTCTTTTCAATTTTTTTTCACGTCAGCTATAAAACGGTTGAAATTTGACAAATGTGGAAAAGAACACAAATTATTTTCTCGCCATTTATATTTTAAAATTAGTTCGGAATTAATTCCCAGACTTTATTCAAATTTTATGTATTATATATTCAGCATTTTTTTTAAAACTATCATAATATTCCTTTAGAAAAGTTATTTTGTTTCCTTTTTCCTTGCTTTAGATATACCGTTTCAGGGTTCTAGCTCTATCAGAGTTATTTCATTTTTATTATTTCATCTTTAATCTATGCACTGCTAATATAATTTCTTACATTGATAATAATTACTTTTTTCACTTTTTGAAAAATATATTCGAAGATTACTTGAACAGTGAAAAACACTTTAATTGCTTTTAAATGTATTTATTGCTCACATTACATTTATTTCGTATTACGAATGAAAAAGAATTTCTAATCTAAAATACGGAACGAGTGCAAACTGTTATAAAAATTGATTTAAATGCAATAAAATAAGAAACTATTTAAGAAAATAATTTGTAACGAAGGGGATACTCAAATGATATACTCCGGTAGAGTTTCAAGCAAAAGAAAAAGTTAATAAATGCCAAACCATTAAAATTAAAAGGAAATACTCATAGAATTGGAAGTATTCATAACCTCCTGTAGAGTAATTACATTTCTGAGTACTCTCGATTACTTTCCCTTTGGATTCCTTTTTAATTCATATATATCTCTTTTCCTAGTCTAGATGTATGGTTGAAATGCTGTGCTTTAGGACTTTAATCATAAATATAAACACCAAAAAAGTGTCTCGTGCTTATTTAGAGCATTAACATCCTTATTTTATTCAGCAGTATTAACTTCAAGAATACATCTAAACGCTGATATCCCTTTTTACAACTTTCATTTCTAATAAATGAACTAGGTAATTATCATTCATTATCGCTTTAGGCAGGGAATTAAAAGCTGAAAAAAATATATATCTTACACATCCAGCAACCTATTTACTTTCAGTTCGGCCAATTCAATTATCCGCCGTCAGAGACGTTAAAATATTCATCCAAAATGCTGCACCTTGTTTATTAGAAAGAAACTAAGAATTATTTTCTGATAGCGTATCATGGAAAAATGTTCATTAATAGTTGTGTGGAATAATTACTATGCAAAGATCCTTTTTTCCCAGCGAAACTAAAAGCATAATATCTTCCCTTTTGTACGTAGAAACAACTAAAAATATTGCACAGAGAGATGAATGGTGATTAATTACAGAATTTTCGTTTTGATTCAACGTGGATAAAAGTACTGTTTAACTCCCATTTTGTATAGAAATTAATGAAAGCACTCTAAAAAGATAATTTAAGTAAGTTTTGTTGTGAAAAAGTGAAAGAAAATCTCACTGGATACATCTATTTTTTTTTATCCCGTTTAATTTTGAAACTGCGCAGTTAATTAATTTCATGCATGATAAATTATCAAGCAGTGAATGTTAACTTTTTTAAAGGGAAAAAGTTTACTTTTCTTTTAAATTCATTTATAATTAAATTAAACGTAAATTTTTTTAGTAGTTTTTTGATAAATTTAGCATTAAATATTTGATGGAACTTATGTTGCATTCATGCTTTCGCCTTTAAGTGAAAAAACAAGTTTGTAGTGCAACCTCTGAAGTTTCTTCAGGATGAAGGATAACGAATGATTAAAGAATAAATCAGAGTAAATCAAGTACTATAAAGAGCCCCTATAGGGTTCTTCTAAATTACTTTTTTATGTTGTAGATTGCAAATAGGCAGAAATCAAGTTGACATAACTTTTGCAATACATAATTTTACTTTTAAATTCCAATGACATCAATTTAAGACATACTTATGAATTAATTTTCAATGACTTAAATATTCTTGTTTTGCAGAATATAATATATATTTTTTTAATTATGATATTATTTACTACTTAATTTTATTATCCCAGTTTCTAATTGAACATTTGAGAATCTGATTTGTTTCATTTAAAACTTTTCTCAATGTATCCTTTCGAATTTTTTTTTGACTCAAACTTTGCAGCCTCGAAATTAGATTTGTGATTTCAAGGGTTGAGTTGAGTAACATGTGCTTTTCATAGGACATTGGTTGTTTAAATAATCAGATTATGTACAAAAAGTACCTAATTTATTGTGTAGGATTATACTAAAGTCTTATTATGGTCTAATATCGGATTAACTCTAAGCATCCACAGAAGGTCGCCAAATATGTTTTAATATTAAAAAAAGACATGTAGTTACTGCGTATGAATTTTTAGGAAAAGTGATAAGAATGTACTATAAAACACTTTGTCCATTGTATAGTCTCTGGAAAAAACTAAAAAAAAATATATTTCTAAAATCAGTAAAAAAATGCAGCTCAATTGAACGCATTTTAAACAAGATATACTCTAATATTCATGCACCTGAGCAAATTTTATGAATTAAGATTACGTCATTTACAAAAATATGTAAATGATTACACCAGCACAAAAATATTTTTACATGAAGCATAAAAAATTAATCAATCCTTCAGAGGTAAAAATAAATTAAATATAATATAGAATCGATTTTTCCTTCATTTGATGTAATTTTTATAATTTTACGCGAATAGGTTTTTTTTAAAAATTAGATTTTAAGATAAAAATCGCATATAATATAAATTAGTAATTATTTATTTGTATTCAAGGCTTTTGGCAAAAAGAAGTATTATTTAATAAATAATTTTAGTCTTTCGCATAAGAAGATCTTATTGACTATATCTGTATTCTGTTTATGGCATATTAGTACTGATTTTATAATATTTAGTTTCTGGAAAACTGCAAAAAATGTACGAATTTTCTATAATTTAATAAAATATACGATTAAAAACCAAATTAAAATTTTATACAAATTAACAAGAGCATGCTTTCTGCTCAATTATTTAAAATAAATATCATCATTCATGATATATCATATATTCAGTGTGGTATACTGAATAATTAAATACGAATTGTTACATAAAATAAAAATTCAAACAAATTCAATTAAATTTTAAATAACATTTTTCATCACTTTTAAGTTGTGTTAATTATTTTTTTAAATTTATTCTATACATTTATTAAAAAAAGGTTAAAAATACGAATTAATTTTTTCATGGTGCTTTTAAATTAAATATCATTTCCTAGAATGAAACATAATTGGTAAAAGCTGGATATATTCAAACATCTGAAAATATTTTTATCTGAACTTTTTAATGAATACATTTAAAAGAATGGATTTTGTAATTGTTTATTATAATCTTCTCTTAAATTAAGCTTAAATACATAAAATAAGAATTGTTCCTAAATGCGCTGATACGTCTAAATTCAAAAGTTGTTTCCATATCAAAACCCTGATTGTTCTTAGAAAAAGAAAAAAAAAAAAATTTACCTAGCCGAATCACATTTTGCAAAAAACATTTTTGTAAGCAAATTTGTTTTAAAATTTTTTTAAACCAGAATAAATGTGATTCGAATAATTTAATTAGTAATTTAATATTGTAACAAATACTGTTTGGAAACCTTGTAGGGTCTCTCAATAATATCTTATTCTTGAAATTTCGTAATGTGATCCCAACATAGGTGCAATAAAAACGTTTAAATGAAAAAAAAAACTTTTTTTGCTTAATTAATACTAAGATATACTTTGTCAAGTTTTAATATATAATACTCTATATATATAAAGTCTTTGAAGAATTCTAAATAAAAGTAAATTAAACATTTTTGAGTTCATAAAAATAGACGGATACAAGAAAATATTATAATAAACAAATTAGAACATATAATTATGGTATAGCCCGTTTTTGTACAGATAGCCGAGATATTTTTTTCAGTATACCTTTCACCTATATATTATTGTAACACCAAGTGAGATTCAAAAAAAGAAGGTATAAAACGCATTAAGGAATGAAACGCTATCAAAAAGGAATATATATTTCTATATTAAAAAAATGTTTTCGTGATGCTGTGGTAATTTCATAACGTGCTATCTCAATAATACCAACATTCAAAATAACTTGCTAAGATGGCAACCTTGATTTCGCATCTGTCGTGCACGCTGATTTGTTAACCGTGTGGTTCGTTTCATATAATGTCGCCAATACCGTTGGAATAATGCATTATTGAAAATTCTCGCAGAAAAATATCGCACCAATTGCCTAAAGTGGAATCACTGCGTGAGAAAAAAAGCGTTGTGTTATACGAAAACTTATTAATAATCAACGGAACGAAGAACGCAACAGTTTAGGAAACTGCAGGTTTATCAAGATCTGAGGACTTTACCAATGAGATGTTGGACTATTCAGCTTCAGGGATTAATTTAACTGAAGAAGAGTGCCAAAAACGAATTTTTGTGTAAAAAAACATCATAATTCATGTAAATTACAGTTTTGCAATTGGAAAAATGAGTATTAACACAATTGTACAATCTTTACGGTGGGTCTATCCAACATCAGGCGGAAGAAGGGGTACCTCCACAAATAGTTAATATAAAAATAATGTGCTAGGTGAGGTGTAAATGTGAATTATTTGCAAGTACTTTAATAAAAACTACATATTTGATGAGAACTGAATGTATAACTTACCTAGTTTTATATACATCTCATTGCAAACTTTTTCCCCTTACGAAATTGTGTTGACTTTTTTAATACTGTGCTTGTGAGCTTTGTCCTTGTTTCATAATTTAGTAAGACATATTTTCTATTATGTTAATTCTCTTTCTAATAATTAATACACATTCATTTTTGAAGTTGTTGCAAACAGGCAGAAATAATAAAAACTATATTTTCTAGCTTTTTTTTGCTAGAATCCACATTTTGTAGCTTACGTTAGCTCAGAATTTAACATCCATATTCCTCTTTAACTGAGAACTTAAACAGATCCATAAGTATACCTCCAAACGTGAATATGGGTTTTAAGAAGAAAAGTGCAATAAAGTCCTTAATTTTGTTTTCTTTAATATCGTCTGGAAACATTTCTTTAAAACTATCAATAAAAATCTGTAGGATGTATACGTATTAGAGAAGGGAAACAGGGAATAACAAAAATAAAATATATCATCTTTGCTGCTAAATAAAGACACGTATTCAATGTAAATATATCACCTCTGTTACAAAAAAGGGATAAAGCTACAAAATAAATACATCATCTTCGAGTAAATTCTTATTTGTCCTTTCGTTTTCTATAAATTAGATGTGCAATGACTTATTATTTACTTCTACGATATTTTGTTTAAACTGAAAATAATTATTTAATTTTAAATTTTTAATATATGTTCTTTACACACAGCGTACTTATTTACCGAAATATATACATTTTCCTATGATTTCGTTAATACCAACTGAAAAAAAAATAGATAAAACTTTAAATTAATTATAAATTGGCAAATGTATCTTTACCCTAAGGTAATTGAAGGAATAGTTTGTTCAGACTGGTAGGAGAATTCGATACACTTCCCCCTCTGCTTTCATTTGAATTATGTTCTGAATTTTCTGAGAACTTGCTGATTCATATATGAAAAGGGATAACCTTTCACAAGTTTATCTCTTTTTCTTTCTCCATGTTTTAATGAGTTATGAGAAATCATATTTCGGGCTTGGAATAAATATTATTTTTAGAAGAAAAATAATCTTTTTAGACCCAAATATTTTAATTTGGATTTATACTAAAAGTTTAGAATGTGAAAAATTAATAATTACACGGTATTTCTACTGAAAACAAGCTGCAGACAGAATAGTGCTGCATCTAAATAAGCAAGATTTTCAATGAAAAAAAAAAGAAAAGAAACATGCAAAATTTATATTTTTTAAAGGAAATAAGAATCATTTTTAATTAAATTCTGAATTTTATTTATTTTCGAAGATCTTTCTCAAAATTTTGGTAATTATGATATGTTTTTTCTCCTTTCCTTTCTAAGAATTCGTAGTAATCTTGCTTTTGTGATTAAAAAAAGGCTCAAAACTTTTATTTTAATTGAAGGATGTACAACTATTCTGCAAATTGTTTCTCATACAAACATATTATAGCTTATATATTGTAACTATATATATATATGAAAATTTTTTACATAATACATCAAAAACAAATAAATAATAAGAACAGAGAATATAGCATCAATAAAAGAAATGAAAGTATAAAAGAGAGAAATAAAGATGGAATAAATAAAAGAAATACAAAGAAGAACCTACTGAGTCAAAAAGCAATTTCTGTCTTAGGACTGAATTATAGGAGTTCAACTAGTTTGAAGGTGCCAACCTTCCTCTTTGGAACTCGGTAGGAAGAATCAAATAAATTAAATACAAATTGAAATTATGTAATAAAACTCACAGAAAGTATGAGAAAGTATAACCAACTACTCTTCTACAACCAATTCTCCTAAAATCGTAAAGCAAAAAATTAAAAAAAAATATTCTTGAAAATATTTTTTTACAAAAATTTTAATCATAGAGCTTTTTTAAAGAGAGCCAAGTGTTTGGAAATTAATGGCAAGCTACAATCATTAAGTTAAAAATCCAAATTATATATAAACACATCTGTTAAACCAGCATGCATATATATATATATATATATACTAGCTGACCCGGCCCGGCGTTGCACGTGCTTTTACCGAGGGTATAATTTAATCCCATGTTAATTTCCTCCTTTCTTTCTGACGCCAGAACTTTTGTGTGGGTGTGACGCGTACGATGTGAGCGTATGGCCCGTGAGTGCGTGTCATGGCTTTTTCGTTTAACATTTTCCCTTCTCTTCACAAAATCAGCACTTCCAATATTATTTCTCGAAATTGCTTTTACTTCTTTGTTTCTTTCCTCTCCACTTAGCCCAGCGTTGCACGGGCTTTTACCAGTGAATAACTTAATCCCCATGGGAATTTCCTGTTTCTATCAGGACGATAGCACTTATGTGTTTGTATGCACGATGAGAGTGATTTTTTTTTAACTATGACATTAAAACTCCCTTTTTCGAAATTCGTTCTTGCGTTGGTGTGGTGTGGTACTTAGGAGAGGTGGGTAAAAGCTTAGGTGTCGACCTCGTCACTTGACCATGGTTGAAAATTTCGAGGTCCGTCGCTAAAAACCCTCCAATAGGCGAACAGTGTGAATTTATAAATTACTCACTCACTTTTCAATTCTTTCAATGCAATTTTTTAGACTCCGGTAACGAAAATGTAGCCTTTTTAAAAATAGTTGTATGTTGAAAAAAGACAGAAAAGTAGAAATTTTTCAAATTACAAAATTTCACTACTATTTTAAATCTTGAAGTAAAATTGTGAGGATATTTTGAAATCTTCGACACACGGAAAACATTTTTCATGCAATTATCTTTATAAAAGAAGAAATTATTAAATTATTGTTTTAAGTATTTTGAGTGTTTTGTTAAAATGTGTTCAAAAAATTTTTAGCTTTTTATTTTTTAAATCACTGATTCTGAAAGTTTTAAAAATCATTTTTATTCAAACGCAACGATTTTGATTCATTTTAGAAAAAAATCATAAAATATGCAAAATATCATTGTTTTGTAAAAAAAAAAAGTTTTTTTTTTTAAATTCTTAAAAAAAACAGCTAGTTTTCGGCATTTTATTTTTTTAATCATTGATTCTAAATGACCAATGAACTTTTTAAGAATCATTTTCATTTAAATTCATCTATATTTATTCATTTTATAAGAAATCATAAAATACAAAACAAAATTTATTAATTATTTTATACTAATATTGATTAAAAATATTCATTTAGCAATTAATTGTGACATGCCAATTTAGTGATTTTTGATATATTAATAACACGCAATTAATAATGAAGAATTTTTTATTTGAACATAGCTTTAATTTTTTTCTAAGGAAGTTATGCTTATTTAACTGAATAATTCAAAAAAAAAAATTCGAAATGGGCAAATTTTGCGTTTTTATTATGAAATTATGTGTCAAAAAAAATTTATACATTAGGCATTATTTTAATGTAAACTATAAGTTTTATGAAAGAGAACAAAATTTGGATACTGATAAATATTTTAAATGAGTCTCAGAAATGTATTGAATACATTTTGTAATCTTAATCTAACATGTATAATGATTTAATTTTGAAAATTATCTATAGAAAAAATGACGAAAATTGAAGCAAAAATAACTTTTTCAGTCGCATTTTTTTTTACTCGCCAAATTTACTGATTTCCTTCTGTTTAAGGCAGAACTTTTTAGTGTAACCTTTGAGTTAGATGGGGTCGACGGTTAAGTTCAAATGTCTTTGGCGCAAAACTATATTTTCGACTCCAGGATTTGGCTTACTGTAAAATCACGTATTTTTTAATTTTTTATTTATTTTTAGGGCATAATTTTTAAGTTAATGCTTTCAAACTTCACAAATTAATTGCAAAAATAAAGTACTCTTAAATAAAAAAAATTTACAAAAAATACTGTTTAAATTATTTCTCGCAAAAACGGTTTTTTACGAAAATCACAAAAAAAAAAAATTTTAAATCCGTAATTCTTAAGCAATTTTTTCAATCTTTCTATATATTACGGATAATATTTCTTTACACACGGTAAAAGAGTTTCGTGTAATAATTTTAATAAATGACGAAGTTATTCAATATTGAGTAAAAATTTGGACTATTCTTTAAAAAATCGCAAAAAAAAAAGTTTTGATCATTTTATTTTTCAAATAAATGGATCTAAAAGAGAAAGGCTTGAAGTTAATTAATGTAGAATATCGTTTTAATAACACGAAAACAAATTCATACGCAACAATTTAAAAATAATTTTCATAAAAACTCATCAGTTTCAACCATTTTTTAAAAAATTTGTAAAAAATAGAAAATGTCTTTATTTTGCAAAAAAAAATATACCGTATCGTGCGAAGTAAATGATTTTTCCGATTATGTAATTATTTTTTGTCTGATTTCAACAGTAAAATTTGGATGGCAATTTTAAGATGGTGGAAAACGTCGGATCACCACTCGGCCGAAACGGAATGGAAGTTCTGCCAAGTAAACAATCCGCAGGAGTAAAACAATTAGATGTCTTAAGGTTTTTAATTAATATCTTTTCAACTAATTGCAATATCGGAATGAAAAATACTTTACGTCCTATTCTCAGACCTACTGAATATACGCACAAAATTTCATACGAATCGGCCGCACCGTTTCGGAGGAGTTTGGTTACAAACACTGTGACACGAAAATTTTATATTTTAGATATATATGCCTAGGAGCACTCTCAGCGTTTTGGTAGCCTGTGAGTTGGTAGACGTTCGACGAAGCGCTAAAGACGTCATGATATAAAAAGATAGAACGGTGGTGGGGACGAGGCCAGGTTTTGAAAAATGACGAGATGCACAACGCCATGATTGGGAAAATGAAGATATGCATGACGGACGACGTCATGTTTGAAAAATGACGAGATGTAAGCTGATAACGCCTCCAGTTTGCTATAAACTGTAGAAGACGATTTTGACTTTGAAGACGTGAAACCCTTTCCTCGATTTCTTGAACTCATTTGTAAAAGATATGAAAATAGTTATGTATTGAAATATGTAGACCATAATTAACGATAAAACTTAAAATTAATTAAAGACGGACTACTCTGTTGTGAACAAGCCATGACTTTCCAGCAACACGCACACACACACACACACACACACAAACATATATATATATATATATATATATATATATATATATATACAAGCATTAGGATATCGATCGTATTAAAATCATTTGCGTTATCCTTGCTTCTTGATTTAAACAGGAAAGGATTTGCATTTTAAAAACGGAAGTATGTTTATGCTTTGCAGCCTTGCAAGCTAACCTAAGAGTAGGTTTCAAAAAAATTCATTGAACAAAAGAAACATGCCTGCCAAGTTTAAAATTTGTAAGTCTAATAGCAGAAAAATGGGAAGTTTTGTCTGAAGTGCAATCCACTTTGCAACGATGTAAAATTATTTTAGCCGTAAAATTATTGTACTAACGCTTGCTCCAGAAAGAGCAAATGGTCTGTAGATGTAATCTGATCAAGAAATTGACAAAGAATGATGACGGAATCTTCCCTCTAATACGCAACAAACATTTACCGTTATCCCGGCACTTTTCGCGCAGGGTGTGTCATATCCACCGTCTAAATTTCTTTCACCGCTCCGGCTAAACTAATTTTGGAAAATAAACTGACTTTAAGGTCATATCCTTTGAGAGGCCTTAGCTAGTAGGCGAATACTAAAGATATATTTTTGGATATCGCCTCTTCGGGTCATACTCTGCGCATGAGTCACCGTTACAGTTCTGAATGCATGTGTGAAAATGTTCAAGATCCACCTTATGCTATATCATATTATTGTAGTTATGTTGTAGAAATGTGATATTTAAGTAATTTAATAGATACAGTTTTTGATAGATATAGTGCAACAGTATTTTCGGATGATGAAATTCTCTTCGCGGATATGATGAGGAAAAAGCAAATGATGAAGAGTATAACAGCTAGTATGATTCTCCACCGAAATCGATCCAGATTTAGAAACGGGAGACACTGTTGAAAATAAATGTTTTGTATGTAGAGACACAAAAACATTGAGGAAGAACGTTATTTTAGAGGAGACAACCGGTACACTTGTTATTCACACTTTCAGATGAACTTTTGAAAAAAAAATATTGCTGGAACAATAAGATGAAATAGAAAGGAAATTCCAAAATTTTTGAATTTGAAGAATAGAGAAGTTTACACTTATAAATTTAGTTTTAAAAAGATAGATGTTAAAAAGATAAAGATTAAACGAAAATATCGCACTCTCTCACGACGAGATTAAAGGAGAGAGTATAAACAATGCACTGAATGCCTTTATAAAAAGAACAGACAAACGAAGCTTACGTTTGAAAAGGGTAATAAACATATTGTACTTCCTAATTTTCTTCTTTTTAACCTTTGTATACAAATTTTATTGTAAAAACAAATGTAAGCATCCTTGGGTGAGACATACCCTGCGCGAAAACTTTAGGCTGTATTTTTCACGCAAGTGATGCCGGGTAAAACACCTCCTGGCTGCATGAACTCCTGTTGCATTAAGGGTTACCACCAATCACATATGAATGTTAATGATTTATTTTTTTGTTAACTTTGCTTCTTCTATATATGAACAAACAGCACAAGGTTGAAAAATGAGGACGCGTCGTTTGCTTTTGTAAATATCGCTACGAAAAGCTATCCAGGATTCATAAATTTTAGGATGCTTCTTCAGTTTCCTTAATGTGCTGTAGGTGACCTAGATTAGTTCTTCCCTATCTTTTTATCATTGTAGACCAGTCATTGGTTGATAACTTTACAACGGCTCACTAAGGTAGGATGTTGATTGTTTCTGGCTGTCTTCGGATTATGTTAAACGATAGAACCTAAATTCGGAATGTTTTCTCAGATATAAAAGTACTCAAATATTAATATTATAATCTGGCTTCACTATCCTTTAGATTATCACTTATTTTATCATACTACTTATTTTTATCCGATTGACACATTTTTTCTTTTATAAAATGTGTTTCGCATTTTATTTCCTATACCGTATTGCTAAATGAGCTATCCCTTTACTTGTTAAAAGGAAACCTTATAATTCATGACATATTTTGAAATTTATAAACCCTACATTATAAACAAATGAATGAGTTATAATGTCACAAACTTTTATAAAAGTTGAGACATTTTTTTTGTTTGAAAATGTGATCCGCGTTAAGTTTCCGCTGTCATTCGTACATATGGCGAAAACAGCCTTATATTTCAGATTGTTCTAATTTCATAATTTCAATTTAATTATTTAAATATGCCTTTAGAATAAAGTAAAAGTACACCATAAAATGCATATAAAATGACTTAACATGGAATAAAAAGTTATTTTGATCGATAATTACACAAACTCGAGAGATATACACCACAGTAAATAATTTAGGAGTAATTTAATGTTCCTTGGGCGGCAATGCAGTATTTGATCCATGGACGAGTGACAATCCACGGCCTGGGGGTAGGGAACCACTCATTTAGATGTTTGAAGTTTTTCTGCAGTCGTTTTTCCATACGCTTCAGCGAGAATTCCCGAAAATATCTCGCAATATAATTCTCTCTGGGAAATAACTAGCGTATTCAAACTTGGGTTATACTATACAAGGTATAACACAATATCCTTGTTGTTCAAAGTTCATTCATGACTCGTTTCTGATATCTGTAAATAATTCTTAAATGAGGGTAAGTATGCATAATGGTATCATTTATGGCTAGTAATACACTTCATTAAATACCATTGCTCTCTATAGCTCTGAACATCAGACGTACTAGATTAATTGTATAAAACAAACACATCCACTACTGGAAGCAGCTATTTAACATCCTAATAACATCTCATCAGCCTCACCTTAAGTATTTGTTAGTTGAAGAAAACTCAAATACAGAGCAAAACAGAGAAAATACAGTTACTAACAGATTCATGTATCTCTGCGAATAAAAAAACTGATACAAAATAAAATGTTGTTGCAATGACTTCAATTCTGTAAAATGCATATCCACTTGATTCTCTTTTGTTTAAAAGTCAGTCATCCGACTACCACAATGTAGTGCGTGAAATGAAGTCTTTGAAAAAAAAAACGTTTACAAAGCCAGGCACGTGCAACGCCTTTTAAAGCGTGTGGAAACAGTTCGTAATCCGGAATTTCTATGAGATTCTGAGTCGTCCAGGTGAGCATTACCCAACCATTTTATCGCCACGAGCGGGCTATATTTGATAATTTTACCGTGGTTCACTGAGGTAGAGATTTTAATTGCTTATAATTTAGATTGTTTGGATTTACAAATTTAATTTTGTTATATTTAAGGTATACGACTACCTTAATATTATGAATTTTGCCAAACATTGACAATTTTCTTATGATTTTAATTTATAGGCCATCTTATCAGCTTCCCAAAAATACTAAGTTTATTATTTTCCGTTCACTAGAACAAAAACTACAAGTGTTTTGGTAAAAGCAAATGCCCCTTACATTAAAAAAATGCCATACTTTAACACGTGTTTTACCCAAAATGAGTTTTTTTTATGCTCAACGGCCAGCGATTACTCATAAAGTATTGAAAATAATTAAATGAAATTTTTTGTGTAGGTTCTGGATAGTAATAGAAGTGTTTTAACCTTCTGATTTATCAATCGCAGCTTTATTACAAAATGTACAGTCCCTTATGTGAATATAATAACTGTTTTTTAAAGCAATTTCACATAATAACTAGTTTTTGTAAAAATTAAAACATCTCTTTCTCTGAGGTCAATTAAAAATGCATAGCGTATCAATGCATCAGAACTCAAATATTGAAAATTTGTTCATAAACTTTGGTTCAAAATGGGCAGCATTTATTTTATATTATGTAATTTTTTACCCATTTTTTTCATTTTAGTAATAATAATTTCTTTTTCTCTTCTTAGTTTTGGCATAATTTTCTTAAAAAGAACAGATCAAATCTGAAAACCACAAAAAGATTCCCATATCTCCATTTAAAAGAAAAGTTGTTGCAAGTAGTCAGATAGCTTAAATACTTGTTAATTGAAGAAAACTCATATACAAAACACAGTTATTAACAGATTTATGTATGTCTGCGAATATAAAAGAAATGATACAAGATAAAAAGTTCTTGTGATGACGTCATTTCTCTAAGATGCATATCCACTTGATTCTCCTGCTTTTAAAAGTCAGTCATTCAAATATCACAACGTTAGTGTTTATAATGAGGTCTTTGAAAAAAAACACGTTTACACACTAAACCTTTGCACGTGCAATGCCTTTTAACGCATGTGAAAATAGTTTTTAATGAGATTTGCTATGAGATTCTGAGTAGTCTAGGTCAGTGCTTTTCAAAGTTTCAATGTTCGCGACCCAATATTCAATCATAATTTTCATTGCACCCCTCTTTCATACAATAAATATGTATTGAATTCAATAGTACTATACATTGATGTTAACTCTCCAATACGAATCTAACCTCTTGCCACCGGCGTATATAAACGTCTCACTCAGCCAGTGCGTTAATTGCCCTGGACCTGTATATACTTCTTTCCGAAGGACGATTTTTCTATGTACTGTTATCCATAAAGTTTTTCTGAAGACATTGGAACTCAATAAAATGACAATGACAGTGTTTGCGAAGGAATTACTTATTTCAGAGAAAGTTTTACTCAGTGGCGTAACGTACACCTCCGCAACCCGCACATTTTGGAGATTAGGAGGCCAGGGACTTTAGGGGGCCCAAAGCTTGACAGACACTAAGTAGATATTTGGGTTTTGGAGGACTCTAATATTCTCAGTTACATTTCTGGTTTTACTTATATTTGTTCCGGTTCCCTTCCCCCTCCTTCCCCAAAGAAACATGACATACGAGCGCCTACGTGGGAAACGGTGGCCTTGGAGAGCGAATCTAGTAACTTTTAATTGGCAATTTATGGTGTAATTATAAACCATACAAATAATCTTGATAAGTTTTAGTTTTTATATGTAATTTCATATATCAGAAGCCCATGGGTTGACTGGTAATTATTAAACATGTTCTTAACTTATTATTGTGAAGTTAATTATAAAATACATTGTTCAGTACTGATACAATTTAAATGCATTATGTTAGTGAAAATGTGTATTTTATTTTTTATCATATCAGAATGTATTTTGTTTTCTTACTTTCAGTAAATTGATAATTTTCTTAAATGATGTTTTATTTTTTCGACTTTTCAATATGCTCGCGCACCTTTCGTAGAGTTTTCACGCCTACCTAGGGGGGCGAGCCCCACACTTTGAAAAACGCTGGTCTAGGTCAGTATAACTCAAATATTTTATCGCCTCGAGCGGGCTTTGTTTGATAATTTCACCACGACCCACTGAGGTTAAGATGCTGATGGCTTACAATTTAATTTGTTTTGATTTACAAGTTTTAATTTAGTTGTATTTAAATACGCCTTCAGAATAAAATACAATTTATGAAGGAATATAAAACAATTTAACATTGAATATAAAATGATTTCATGGAAAATACCACGAACCCGAGAGAAATACCCCACATAAAAAAATGTAAAAAATTTAGTTGCTTGAATGGCCCTGTAGTGTTTGATATACGGACCTGTACCAGTCCGCGGCTCTGGGATTGGGGACTACTTGTCTAGGTATAGCTTATGATTCCTAGGCAATTGCAGCACTGGAACTGAGACATCGTGTGTATACAAAATATTTTCTTTGAGAAATATAAAAGTTAATGTTAAAATTTTTGCCACGGAAGTCACCAAGAATTTTTAAAATAAGAATTATAAAAAATATATTATATTTAGCAGTTTTTGTAAAGGGCTTTTAAAAAGCCATCATTTGTTTCAATATTTTGGAAACATTTACACAATTACCTCAAATATTTCGTGAATTCAATTGGCAAAGTATCAATGTGAGTTTTATTAATATTTTTCTTTAAAAAAAAGTTATTCCAAATTGTTCAATAAAATGTTCTGAAATAAACTAAGCCGAAGAGACTGCGTCAACCAAGCATTACAGAAAATATGTAAATGGCATACTGCAAATGAACTGAACTGATATAATGCACTTCCGGTTTCTATTTAATGACTCGTCTAGACACCTTTCTTTTTAAAAAAATTATAGATATTTGTTTATCAATAGCATTTGTATATATAACAGATATGTAATATTCTGGATCTGGAATGAAAAAAGGGTTTTTTCCCCTACATCTATTCATTTTGTACAGCCGAAGTTTTATATTCTTACTGCAGAACAAATATATGTGAATGAATTCCGAAAAAATGTTTGTATATAATTTATTGCTTCTGACTCTCAATTAACCTCACTGCGTTATGAATCCTACACAAAAGGGTATTATTTCTTAAAAACAATAAGAGCATTTTTAGTATACTACTCCTCAAAGCCTCATTTGAATACGAAAGAAAAAGAAGGTAAATTGGTTAACACAAAAATACAATTTAGGAACAGCCGTTTGACGTGTGATTGCTAATTGACTCGCTCTATTTTTTAGGAATATACTTAATAATTTTTAAATTTATAATCCACCAACTTACTGCCGTAACACAATTCTGTGTCGAACTAAATTGACGGAGTTTATCTCATATGGCTGGTCTGTGTTGACCTTACATAGGGTCCCAAGCTATGTTGGGATCCCGGCAATGAGAGGGCCGACCAAAAACCAAGCAGGGAGCCGAGCCCTCTCAACTAGAAGTCCCTTGCCTCTCAGAAGTGCAAAGAGCATTATTTCCACATTTATTGACAAATATGCTACCTCGACTCAAAATTCCAAGAGCCTTGGAAAGCCTAGAGAAACTCTGACCACTGTGGGTCTAATCCCGAGACACTTGGAGAGAGCCAAGGCTGATTCCCGTTTTCGCCTAACCACCGGACATGACTTTTTGGGAGCACACCTCCACTGGCTTGGCCTGGCTGCTTACAAGGTCTGCCCACTCTGCGACCATGCCACCAGAATGGATGTCGACCAGCTTCTCCAATGCACTGAACTCGATGAATACCCGATTGATGACATCGTCTGTCGGTACTGCTGGCTTGGCGTGAAATTGCCAAGAAACCAAGCATGGGCGCTAGATAAATAAATAAATACTTTATAATATATATATATATATATATATATATATATATGTATAATGTTCACACATCACATATAGTTTTTCATATTATATTTACGTATGCTGTTGGTTCGTATTAATTATATTGTACTAGGTAGATAAAGATTTAGAGTAAGTTATGGTATTTATGTTGGATTATTGTGCATCATTATGTAGCTTTGAAAAATTTTACAATGGTAACTCCTATTAGATAAATTGTTTGCTTAGAGTAATGTTAACTCTAAGCATGCTCTGCTTAAATTCACTTTTCAAACTTAATTTTTTCTACAATTTTTCTTGCACATTTATGTAGAAATTTTCTGCGGAATAGGAAAGTTTACAAGTAAGTAAAGCTACATAAAGCTTATAGAGCTTATACAATAAGCTGTTGCTCCAGGTCAGTGACAGCTTTAGAAAACGTAATACATTTCCGTTTGGGACAATTGATTTTTTATATGTTTACTAATATTTTAGTTTGTTGTTCTGGGCTATTCATTGTTTTGTAGGATATTCGCTCGCTATATGTTTATATTTATTATATTATACAATATATATGTACAAGTTGCAAACTTCTTACGGCAAGTACTTTTAACTCCATAATATAAGTTGAAGAGACAGAAAAAAATATACTCTTAGAAAAAGGAATTATTCTCATCATACTATTATGTCCGAAGGGGAAACAATTGTTTTGGATCTGAGAGATAGTAATATTGACATCAACATATAGCTAATTGCAAAATTATATAATGTATTCTCTTATGAAACGTAATATCTAAGGAGTAAGAAAATAATTGTAATCTCGAAGGCTTTTCTCTGTTGAGACGTCTCTCTGATTTCGTTATTACATTTTCTAAAGAAATCTCCTTTCTTATTTCCTTTTAAAGTTAGTAGAAGTATCAGATTCTGTTCGTGCAGATTTCCAATTCTTCTTCTCTTGGGTAAAAAATATAAAGCTTTTAGTGCAACAACGCTTTCTGAAAGAATCTCACAGAATGGTGTTTTTTTCCCTCCAAGCATTAATAGCATTTTATACAAATCTACTCCATTAGTATAGAAAATATATTCGAAAATGACCCACTGTCAATGGAAATGATGATTCGATAATGAAATATATAAGTAAATTAGCATTTCATGCTATTTAATGTTATTAAAATTACAAGATAATAATATTAATAATGAATTAATTGACAGCTTCGAAAAGAGTGTTTAAATTTCTTGGAATTGCTGAAATGAGCCAGAATTTTAAAGCAAAAACATCCTTCAATAATTCTTAACTTCCTTGATCAGATATTCTTTAAAAAAATTTTATATGCGAGTATTTGTTATGTATTTGAATCATATGTAAGCTTTAGGAGAATAACAGGGTGGAACTTATAGTTATATGAAAATAAATCAATCTGAAACTACCTATAAGGACAAGTTATTCTATGGTCTGAAGATTAGGAAAAAATAATATAAAAAAATAATTCAAAAACTTAATATTACCATGAAAAATGTTAAATAAAAAAAATTCCGAATATTTAATGTTTGGTAGCTGATTTTATTCTCTAACAATATTATGCTATTTGCAACAATATAAATTAAGTTAATTACAATACAGTACGATACAATATTGATGATTAATGATTAATGAGTAGCGAGTATTATAATGTACAGTGCAGTAATTCGTATAATCCAGACCTCTTTTCCAGCACCGTCAAATCAGTCCAATCCAAGCTTTCTTCCAGCTTCCGCTTTATCACATCCTGAAGTTTCGACAGTAGGTATTTTAAAAAAAATTAATACTAAAAAAAAGAAGGAATAGAAACGGTTAAATGCACTTGAAGCGTTTTTTCTTGAAACTTTTGTTTGTGTCATATCATTGCAAATAGTTAAATACTAAACTGCTTATTTACTTTTAAAAAATTACTTTGACCCTTTTACCATATGAAAAAGCTTAAATGCAAATCTCCACTCCTCTTTTGGCAATACTTAACGTAAAAATGAAATTTTTTGCTTGGTTTTCCCTGTATCTAAGAACCATATAACATCTCTTCTCTCTCCACATAGATAAATTTTAAAATTCTGAAAACAATAGATTTATTCTATTACGTGATCTTTAATGTTACAAACCGAAATTTTCTTAAGGATTTTTTACAGCATTTATGGCATATTTCACATCTAGTATTTAACTTCTAGTCCTCATCTTCTTTTTATCCGTGCATATTGTTCCTAAATTCAACAACCAAATTGCGTTTATGTTGTGGTTGTTTTCGTGCCCTTTACTAAGGGCAGGAAGGAAAGTTGCCAGACCCAGTGACAGGTTGGACTTTGATACGATAGATGTTGACACCACCTATCTCCACCTTTACAATTTAGGTATAGTCCAGATGGGAGGAATATATTCTCCACCACCTTCACCCATTGTTCCTGCTGCGACAACCCACAGGACTTTTAGACCCACCGATTTAACGAGAACTTACTTATTGTGTACTCGGAGAGAATTTGGTGGGATCAAGCATCAAACCCAAGTCCTCCGGTCAGGATTCCGAAGTTCTAAACACTAGACTACCCACGTTCATGAAAATGTTGTATGCAACAATGATATTAAAAGATTGATTTCTATTGAAAAAATAATTAAAACATTTATCTTTATAAGTTCAAAATTATTTCTAGTCCAGCTGTATGTGTGTGTGTGTAAATCCCTTATTAAATTTTATCTTAAAGACATAAATCAAAATAAAAGCTAGGGTTTGCAACCCCAGGATTGAAAAATCTAATTCCGGGATTTAATTTTTGTCTGAATTATATTTAAAACATTTTTTCTCATAAATATTTTCTAAGAATTTGTTCGTAGAAAATTTCTAGTTTGTTAAAGAAATATGTTCGTTTTTTTGTGCAATTATAAGTGCTATAAGTAATATATATATGCACAGCTCTCATTTCTCGTTTGGGAGAACGTCACACTGCACTTAGTGTCTCACTGCAATACTTACACTAAAATATAAGCAACATCACAGGAATAGATTTCCACAGTTCCTTCTTCAATTAAAAAAATTGCGTTAATTAATAGCGGACCTGCTTGAAAGGCTTGAGACATTTCAAATCCCATTGCATTACTAACAGCTCATGCAACTGGATCGTCTATTTCAAATAAAGTAACATTTGAAATTGATTAACATTATGAATTAATAACTAGATCAATTTATACACGAAAAACATTAATTGTAGCAAAAGAACTAGGTAAAGTTGCCAAATAGAATATGCACCAATGCAGTCTATTAGATTCGAGACACTATCATCAAAATTTCAAAAAGAAATGTCTGTTTTTAGAAAATGGCGGGAGACGTAGTGACTACCTGGAAAGAACATACTCCTATTTAATGACGATAACACCTACTAGTATATAATCCGAACGAGCATTTTGTTCGGTAGGACAGTTTATAACAAAAATAAGAAGCCGTTTGAATAATAAAACGCTGGACAAGCTGTGTTTTTTGAAAATTTATTTGCAGAAACACAAGAAATTAAATTTTTTTAAAAATTTCATTACGTACTATTTTTATTTGTTTTAAGATGGTTTATTTTTTGATTTTTTATTTGTTTCACACACACAATGCAACAAATATTGAATCAATTTTTAATTATATTTTCAGTTTTATTATGTAGTTTCAACTATGCTAATGTGTAAGTATTTTTCATAAATATTCCAATCCTAATCCCTGGATCAATCCCGGGATTGCAAATCCTAATAAAAGCTATATCGTTAGTGTATTCTGGGTATATTTTTTATTTTTTTTATTTGGGTATATATTTTTTTATATTTCAGGAATTTTAGTATGTCAAGAAAGTAACGTAAAATTTTTAACCACAATCTTTAAAATGTACTTTTCTCCGAAATAAGTGATTGGAAACAGAATCTCTACCTAGGCGCATATGCATGTTCATTGCCGGTGCATGAATATGCAAACATGCAAATTTTTAGAATGAATCTACAGAGAATGAAAATAAATTTGAATACCAAACTTTAAAACATCACATCTAGGAAGAAATTACAATTTTTGGTTCTGCTTAAAGAGTATTTCATAAGGATTGTTTTAGAATATTGTTTTACATTTAAGCATTCTATATCTTTAAATTATTAATAAAATAATTATCCTTAACATAATTTCAGAATGAAATACATTATTATTATTTTTCTCATTATATACATTGAAACTCGTATAATCAGGAGACAAAGGTACTGTTTTCTTGGTTTAAAAAATAGAACTCTTAATGTAGAATGCATAAGATGTGTCAGGTAACTAAATACCATTTCGGAAAAAGTGCCATAAAAAATCGTTTTCAAAATAAAATGTATTTTTACACGAAAAAGCCTGTAAAAAAACATTTTGCTACTTAGTCACCACCTTTATTTTGACATTCATCATGTCGGGAAACCACCTTGTCTATAACATTTTCAAAGAAAGTTACCGCCAAATAAGAGAGTCATTGTTGAACTCATCTTACTGGAATCAAAACGTATTGTATAGCAATATCTTATTGTAAACCGTCTGTTTTCAAGAACTTTCAAAAATTTTCAAGCAAATCATCATTGACAACATAAGAACGCATACCCCTTGCTTCATTATGAACATTGGGGTGCCCATCTTTGAATTGTCGACACATTTTCTAATCCTTTCATCACTCATTACATTTCCACCAAAAACCTCTACAGGACAGTGTATTTCTACTGGTTTAATATTCCTTGCGTTCAAAAAAACGGATCCCCTCAGGAGCTCATTTTCTTTAGGTGAATACGGGTGGCACAATCCCGAGGTGCCCTACTGTAAATTTCTTTTTCCCAAGGGGTTTACTGTCTATGGTAAAGAGGAATGTCACGATCCCGGGATACCCTAGTGATCCTTTTCTATTTTCGACCCACTTTCTTGTCATTCCATTTCATCTTTTCTTCTTTTCAAGTCTAGACTACAGATAAATATTTTAAAATGTACTTGAATACAATTATTGATTAATTTGTTTTCATTAGTTTACTAATTACTCGTTATTAATATTATATTGTTGTATTATGTATTACGTTAAATCACTTTAATATACATATCTTTTTTAATTTTTCGACTATTTAATTTGATATTCGTATTATTTTTTTGGTTTTCGTACTAACACCGTTGGTTTTCCGACCCACATGCTTGCTGTGTGGGGCGTCCTGTAAGAAGAAAAAGGGTGTCCTGGGTATACCTTTAAGTTCCCTTTGGACCACGCTTCGCTGTAGACAGGAGGCAAGAGTGAACTTGCTCCTGTAAATCGGCTAGTGATACCACTCTTCGGTGTCCCCGGAGAGACATTAGGGTTAGTGCTGAGGATAAGGGGTGTCGGATTTACCCGCTGCATCCTCGCCTTGATGCTGTAGCACTAAATTGGGGGTATACTCCAAGTAAGCGCCGTGCCTGGTTTTTGCGAGATGACCGGCACACTGCCCCCCTTGTTGGACTCAGTGGTAGATGGAGGCACGCCAGGATGAAGTTTTGTTTCGTGCATATGGATCCAAGTCAACAGTACCCGGGTAAAGGCCTTGTTTTACCAAATCACTTACCATTGACGAAATTGCTAAGAATTCACGTTTTTCTATACTCTAACAAATTGCAAGGACTCGTGCAAAGAAAAAAAAACTTTATTAAAAATAAATGAGCAAGAATTGAAACAAAAATGGCACCGCACAAACCGCGGTAAAGTGTTCCCATTCAGGATTCCTCGGAAGAGGATGTAGTTGAGTATGATGAGAATGAATTCGTTTTGCCGAATGTTCCATTGAAAATGTTGAATACTCACATATTATAACACCTACACGAATTCGAAGCGGCAGGAAATAATTGTTGTTCTCTTGCTTTTTTAACTTTAAAATCAATACAACGTTTGACTTAATATAGATAATTTTAATATATATTTTAAATGTTTTGATTAAATTGTTTTGATTTTTCATTGATCTACATGGACCTTGCTGACTCGATGGGGTGTCCCCTATTAAAGTTTACATGCTTTTATATTATGAATTCAATTTTCATTTTTAAATTGATGTTTTAACTTGTCTTATACTGAGGCCATTTTCTTTTTAACATTTTAAGATATCTTTTAAAAACTTTTAACAAATGTTTGGTGCAGTATAGCCAAAACTGGCTCTTGCGCGTATCCGACTACGTTGAAAATGCCATTTTCGGTCAAAAATCACATTTTCTTTTTATTTTACCATTTTAAAGGTCAAGCAATTAGCTTTCTAAATCTGTCTTTGTTTTGTCTGTGCGATAATTAGAAAAAAAGTTACAGGTGTTTAAAATATTTTTACAGCTGTCATTCGAAACCGGAAGTGATGAAATCGAAACCGGAAGTTGTTTAACATGCTTTTTATCGATAATTTTTGCAGTTTCAACCCATTATAATTTTAAAAACTATTTCTGACAATTTTTTAAATAATTTAATTGATGGGCAACAATTTCGATCTTTTAATTCGACTCTTGCGATTGGCAACATTTGTTTCTTCTGACCTCACATGTTTTTGTTTTGATTTGCGTCTTACGGATTTTGATCCTAAATTTCTTCTAAAAACTTAACTCTTTTCGATTTAATTGTACAATTTTTGATCTTTGATTGTTTCTAGACATTCTGCTTTTAAAAATTCAAGTTATAATGGTTCATAAAACTATAAAATTAACTTCTTGAAAATGCAACAGTGGACTCTGATAACAGTGGACTGGTAACAAAAACATTGGAAGTAGCAAGTATTCAAACTTGTAATGAACAAAAACTGGATTCACTGAAGAATTTTTCACAGTGCAAAGAATGTTTTAATGCAACGTTAAGAGGTTATGGAATATTTTATTTAAATATTTTGGGAAGTATGTTTTTCTCAATTTGTGTTTCTTCAATTGTTTTGAGAAGAATCTGTACCTGCATGAAGATTACTTGTTTGGACTGACTTCTAATGTGACTTTAAAATGCTCCAAATGTACTTTTATTGTCAATTTTTCAGCTACTAAAAACCAAACTTCAATTAATTTGCAACTTATTTGTGGAATGTGAGTTATTGGAAGATGACATTTGTCTGCGAGAAAGTTACGTGCTAAGCTGAATATGCCCTGTAATGCAAAAACTGCATATAGACTTTGTGGAAGAAATTTCTTGGCTGCTGCTACATCAACGGCTAAAGATGTCATTAATGCTGCTGCGTTGGTAGTAAAAAGCATTACAAAATGTTCCAACACGTCGATTGGAGAATGTGAAATATCCGTTGACGACAGATACGTGTACATTCTTCCGTAAAAGTTTCTATAGCAATTTTATCCAAGGCCACTGGGAAACTTCCAGATTAGGAAATGATGTCCAAGTTTTGTATAATTCTAAATGTCTAGTCGAACATGTGTGTTCCTGCATTCGTCTGGTATTTACTTCAATCACGGAATCTGTTAGTGCGTACAAAATCTTTGTATGATTTTATACCACAAGATCTTGAAATTATGTTGATTTCTATGGTGTGTGATGGTGATTCCCAAGGATACCTTTTAGTTAAAGATATATTTGATGTCAACAGTGTCATAAAATGAGTGCCTAAGATACTTCTAAGAAAGAGTGAGTATTCGGCAAAGAAAAACCTCGGTGGGAAAGAAAAACTCTTACCAGTGTTATGATTAATAAAATTCAAAACTATTGTGGCAGTAACACCAATCACGTCAAAGCTCTGCTAAGTGCGGCATTTTTTCTCGGTGGCTCCATCGGAGAGATACCCATGTATGCACCATGCCCAACTGAAGCTGAGAGCTGGTGTGAGTATCAATGAAGAATAGCCACCGGAAAAAATATATATAAATAAAGGTGTAAGCCTTTCCATGAAACTTTTAAATATTGTTAAACCTGTGTACACAAAGTTGTGTGATAAGCAGTTATTATAAAATTGCCTCCACGGTGTGACACAAATGCAAACAAATCATTTAACGCCTTTTTTTGGCAAATTGTTCCGAAAGAAACTTTTATTGAGCTGAAAACATTTTCTTTGAGTACCCATATTGCTGTCATTATTTTTAACAATGCTTTTATTTGTTTGTTAGGTAGTTTGAAAGCTTTTGGCATAAATGCAAATTATTATACACTGCGTGATGACAGATTTCTTGCCATCATTCGCGCAGTAACTCGAAACAACATTCTTTGCCTTTTTAAAAATCAGCCAGAAAAAAAATATAGGGCCCAAAGAAAGTGAAAATTTAACAAAATACGAAGGAGTGGAGTTGTTAAATATAAATTATTAGAGTTTTAGTAATATATTTGTGATATTTTGTTTTGAAATTACATTTATAAAGTTTAAATGCATTTTTCTCAAAACTGTTTTTTTGTAAATTTCTTGATATTTCAAATGTGATATCTAAAGAGCCAATAGAGATACTTGTATGAAATTATACACAAATGTTATTAATAGTATTATCTAAAGGTTGGACTACCAGCTAAGAAATTGAGCAATTTTTAATGATTTTACAGTTGGATTTCCTTATAAAAGTATCGAAAATTTGAATGAAATTCATAGGTTGTAGCTTCGATAAGCTATAACTTTTGATTAAAAGAAAATAATTTAAAACTTGTAGTACAACCTCTAGAAATGTGATTGAAAAATGTGCTGCAGCAATTTTTTTTGTAAAATATAAATTATTTTTAAAAATAAAGCCTTTGAAAAAATTAAAAAAATTAATTAAAATTTCCTTAAAATTTTTAATTTTTTTAAATTTAAATGTTTGTATATTATTTATAACTGTATTGTTTATAATAGTGCAAAAAATAAAATTCAAAATGTAACATTTTTAGTGAATTTTAGAAAAATAAAAAAGTAGGTCTCCGAACGTAGTCGGATACCTTAAAAATCCCACATTCACTTACTCACTGACGGATTACAGAAAGCACTTCGCAGTCGGTGGGATCGGGAGTCGGCTTAAACATTTTGAACACTAACACAAATAGAAAAAAACACCATCTGATTATAATGACGTCATTGTGCTGATAGTCAAATAGAGACTCGTAAGCGGAAGGATTGAACTCCGATGTTGCCACTGCATGGTTGAGGTAGAACAAAACGGTACTTAGATTCCTGACACGCCTCCTATGTTTTAAATTGTTTAATTGAACTACTTATTCGAAATCCTAAAATAAGCTTTTGAGCTCCAAATTAAATGTGACACTTTAAAAGAATTTTTTAATGATTAGTCGCGAGTAAATTTAGGTGATAATCCATTTAGAGCTTAATCTAAAGGATATTAGAACATCTAACAATAGACCCTTTAAAATGCACGAGAAGAGTTTCTAGAAAACATTCTCAAAAAACAGATTATCCAATTAAAAAAAAAAGAAATATATATGCAAATGTAAATATAAACTGCAATTTATCAAAAGTGAGTGTTATTTACACAGAAAAATTCTGGTTAGTATAACCCATTACTGAAACATTGATTTTCACAGGAAATGAGCATTTGGTGAAATTGAAATGATTTCCTTTCAGCATCACTACGTAATGTATTTTCTGTGTTAGAACCTTTTAAGTGCTATTTACATTTCCAACACTAAATATGTTTTTTTTTGTGCTTCCTATTATTAGCTGAGATTAAGTTGATCATTTGAAAGAAGAAAATCTCACCAAATGGTGAGAAAAAATACTCTTATTTCCACAAATCAACTTTCGTCAATAGAAAGACACAATTCGTAATTTTTTTTAGTTTTTACACTTTCAAGACTAAATGAGAATGCCAAATGTTTAAACACACATCTAAATAAAAGAACCAGAGTAAATGTAAGGGTTTCAAAACTCATAGTGCTTAGACTTTTCTTATGAAAAATACCTTTTTGAAATAAGAAATTTCAGGTCATGCATTTTAGGATTGCGTAAGAAAATTAATCGGTAAGGTAAATTAAATTTAAAAATATTACATATCTATATATTCTAAGCCAATTACATTGGGTTGGTCAGGAATTAATCCCGTTTTTATTGTTAAAATCGAAGAATTTTTTTTTTCTTATAGAGTAAAAATACTTTAATGAATTAGTTATTCTCCATTTCCCCCTCATTTGACTAACTGTAATACTTTGTAAATACTGGAATAGATAATATTCCGAATGTGTCATATCTGGATTTACAATGACTGGAAATAGTTTTTGAGAAATTTTAAGATATCCGGCTATTTGCGATAAATGATTTTTAAAAAAAATGGTGATATGGGGATTGTTTTTTGTTGTTTTTAGATTTGTTTAGTACATTTTAAGAAATATATGCTAAAATTAAGTACAGAAGAAGAAATTATTTTTACTAAAATTGGAAGAAATGTACAACAAATAACATAAACGCGGCCCATTCTGTACCAAAAGTGTATGAACAAATTTTAAATTTTTCAATTATCATGCTTTGCTATGTTATTCATTTCATTTTTGAAATGATTTTCAGGATAAGAGATATTTAAATTTTTACAAAACCTACAGAACTTTATCTAAATTATTATATGAATTTGCTTAAAAAAACTGTGATTATATTAACACAAGGAACTGTAAATTTTGTAATAAAACAGTGATTGATAAATCTGAAGGTTAAAACACTTCTATTATTATACAGAGCATACAAAAAAATTCCTTTAATTATTTTCAAAACAATTTGAGCAGTCGCTGTCCCTGTTGGAGCATTTTAAAAAATAAACAAATTTCGAGTAAAACTTGTTTTAAAGTATGGCATCTTGCTTAAAATAATGGCATCTGCTTTTACTAAAACACTTGTAGTTTTTGTTTTGATAAACGGAAAATAATACACTTGGTATTTTTATAAAGCTAATAAGATATCCTAAAAAATAAAATCTTACAAATGTGCCAATTTTTGGCAAAATTCACATTTTTAGGGTAGTCGGATACCGTAATGCAAATTATTTGAGTTTAAAAAAAACCCATTAAAATATTATTATTTTTTACAATATCTTTTTCTTTCACAACTTTTGAAAACTAATTAGCGTTTACCGTCATTCAAAGGAAGAAATCTATTCAGTGAATATATATTATATTTCTCAGAGAATTTTTAATATTCATGAATATTGTTTACGAGAATAAGCTGTTAAAATATACATACATTGAAAAGTACTTCATCATGTCAAGAAATAGAAAGTAAATTTAAAATAAATATAATATAGCTTTTTAACCTAAAATTTATATCATTGCTCCTTTTTTTCTGAAGTTTAAACAGTAATGACAATTTTACAAACTAAAATATTAAAAATAATTCTATAAAAAATTTTATAGAAAATATATTGAAATTTATTAATTAAAAAATTCATTCAGTCATCATTTTTTCAATCATGTTTTGAAGTCCATTAGGGATTTTTCAAAGAATAAAATTTTATAATATTTATGTTTCTAGATTAATACTTGAATTTCTGCATCATATATATAGTTTGCATCATATATATAGTTATATGATTTGGTAGTTTGAACCATCTCACTAATTAAATAATGAGTATGCACAAAATACTAAGTACGAAATTAAAGATTCAGTTTCATTCTGAGTCCAGTATACATTATTTAATCTTTGTATCATCAAGCATTTTTGATCTTGATAACAAATAGAACTTACATAATACGAAGAATTTTGTTCTTAAAGGAATCATACATACAATACCAATAACAATGTTTAAACTCCATTGATGAACCCTTGAAGTGGAAAGAGTCTCATATTGGACATGTGGCTTCAAAACTCTTATATTTTACAATGTTGTTCGAGTTGAAATTTATAAAAAAAATGTATATATATATATAGTGAAAAACACTTTTTTACCCTAATAAATGAAATGCTCTTATTTTAATGCTAGAACCTTAAATATTTCTAGGGTATACAGTTACAGTTACATATGGTATATGAAAACTAACTCAAAATTGGAAACACCTAATGCAACACATATTCTTCAAAGAAAGGATAGAAAAGTAGAGTAAATTCATTTAATGTTTTGTTTAAATTTATACTTTAAACTATTGTGAATGAAATTTTCCCCAGTTTTGAAATATCATAGCGATCACATAACACTAAAAGTATAAAATTCGAATCATCATCTCGACTGTTAAGTTCTTCAGTTAAAATCATTTCAATCTAAAATTAAGGATTCCTTAATTCCTGAAATATAATTCTACCTATTCTTAAAATTGCAAATTTCGATTGAATTTCAAAAGAAAGAATAAATTTGTGTGTTGTGTAAAGTATTTTTAATATCTAACTTCTCATTTAATTAGTTGATTATTTTTGAATTCAAAATGAAAGTAAATACGGAATTATTTTCTCCTGTTATATACGTATTTGGAAATATGTTTTTATGAACTCTAACAAATGATCCAATATTGAGAAAACTATAATAGCTCAATCAAGTTATAATTTTGTGTGAAGTTTTATTTTAATTTACTTAATGTTTAATTATATTCCTGAATAATTAAATTTGTTATGAATATAGCTGTTACATTATTCAGAATATTTATAATTGTTGAATAGAAATTACGATGTGCCCATAATTAAAGCTAAATTAATTTACTGTACCAAAAAATCTATAGTGTGTGTGAAATTGGTCTGCTTTCTGCATATTTAAAACGAATGTGAAAATGATATATTTAAATATATTGCTCTCAACTAGTTTTATAAAAATTAAGTATATATAACATTTAGAAATCATGAGTCTCCATTTTAGTGACACTTTTGGTATCTTCAATTTTAATAACTCTACAACTCTGTTTCTTGTTTTGTCTGTTTTTGTACTATATTCTTTTTGCACCAATTATTTTCTTGAAGATGATTTTCTTTGAAACTTTAAATTGCATAACCTATATATTATTTTATTATATTTTTCAATTTATTCTGAACGACTAATTTTCATTCCATTATTAATAAATTTCGTTTAAATTGACAAAAGTAATCCAAGAACTATCGTATACAAGTAGACTAGTTTCAATCGCTTCACAATTTTATAGAATCAATATACAATAATTGTTGATGGAAAAAATACGTCAACAAATTACAATGTAAATTCATATCGTTATAATAGATATGTTTTTAAAGATCGAAGGTGTTTTGGTTGTTAGGTATTAACCAATCGTATTATATATATATATATGAAGTCTGTGTTTTTCTATAATACTTGCCACAATATCATATAATAATTTAAAACAGAAATCTACTTTAACCATTTTTTCTCTTTTCACAATATTCTTTTCTCCTTTTTTTGGTATTTTTGACTCACTATTATAACGTTAGTCAATGAGTACAATTGTTTATACATAACGCCATTTTTTATAGATTCTGTGTTACATTCTAAGAAACACGTAAATCTACGTGTGGATGTGTAATTTCTATGCTAAAAATTATAATTCTGTTCGTATCTGAGAAAAAGGGTTTAAGCTTCCAAACCCTATCTTTGCTTTGAATGTGTTACAGATTTAATGTGGGTCTTAAAGAGACACGGTGCGATTCAATTGAAAAAAAATCGGTCAAAAAATCAAATCCAAATTTTTTATAGTCTAAACTATTTTTATATACTTTTCTACAAACTCACAAAATTTGAAAAGTCAAAGTTTAAAAAAACGCATAGTTGTGATAACTTTTACGTTTGTTTTTATGCACATCCCAATGGGAAATCAAAACTTTAAATTGATTTATCTCGGAGAAAGATAAAATAACTGGTTGGTGTTCACTTAAAATGCTAAGGCTTTTTTTTCTATTGCGTCTAATACTAGGAAATATTTTTCACTTGTCGCTAACAATTCATGGAACAAGAGTTGGTACGCATTTTTCAATAAAAGCAATACTTATTTTTTGAAATGTAATTGAATTTATAATTTACACATTTTTTAAGGAATTTTTAATAAGCATTCATGAAAAGAAGTATTATACGAATACCAATCATGTTATCGCAAAACCCACACCTACTTTTGTTATATATGTTTTGAAGTACTTGTAAATGAGTTTCTATATATGTAAGTCAATATTTGTAGGAGGAGTAGCATTTTAAAATCGCTTCATAAATTTCAAGTTTTTTTCTTAAAAATTAAATGGTTACCTTTTTATGCAGTTTCAAGTACAAAATCTGCTTTACATCATATATTCACATAGGAGGCAACCAAAAAATTATGAAAATCATGAATTAAAAAAAATTGTGTAAAATGTTACATGCCCCCATAATAACAATAGCTTTGCTACATTACAAAGTGTGAAAATTTAACTAAAATATGCACTAACCTATCATTATAAAAATTTTCTTGAGTTGTATAACAAAATAAAGTGCTCGAGCTCACAACGCAAGATTATAAAATTTGAATTCGGTAATTAAATTTTTATCGAGGATTTATAGTGCCTCGTAAATATGTTAAGCTAAGTGTAATTAGCTATATAATAAGTATAATCAATTTTTTTTAGGTACACTTTGCATTTTCTTTGAGACCTCTTCTGATTACAGAAGAAAAACTTAATACTGTAAATCAGTGCTTCTTAAACTTTCAATACTTGCGAGTTAATATTCAATCATAATTTTCCTCGCCCCCTTTCCATGCAATAACAATATATCCAATTCAATACTGTACTTTGGCGCTAAAGCTACAACACGACTTTAACATCTTGAATGTCATTGGCGTATATAAACGTTTTGCTCAGTCAAAGTGTTAATAGCCCCGGACGTATATTTACGTGTTTTCGAAGTACGATTTTTTCTGCACACTGCTATTCATAAAATAAGGTTTAGGAATGCTATAAAAAGACCTTGGCAGTGTTTGGTAATGATTTACTTATTTCAAGGGATTTATTTATTTATTCTTTACCTTAGCCCCCCCACTACTTCACATACACGAAAAACGATGGTATTGGGGAGTAAATTACATATATTTTAATCAGCAGTTAAGAGATTAATAATAAACCGTACAAATTATCAAGATAAGTGTTAATTTGAGTATATAATTTTATATATGACAATCCCTTTGGGTCAAAAGTAATTATTATACCTGTTCTTAACTTAGTTTTACTAAATTAGTTATCAAATACATATTATTCAGTACTGTTACATTTATAAGTGTATTCTATCAGTGTAATTGTGTATTTATTTCTTATTACACATCCAAATGTGTATTTTGTTTGTTTACATTCAGTAAATTGATAATTTTTTCTTAAATAAACTTTTGGTTTCGACTTTTCAATATGCTCTTGCCCCTTTCGTAGAGTTATAACGCCTTCCTATGGGAGTGCGCCCCACAGTTTAAGGAACTCTGCTGAAAATTATTAGGTATTCATTCGTATGTAAAGACATATATGGAGAATGAACACATTTAAAAGTATTGAAACTGACAATATCGTGTTTGGATCATTATGCTTTATTCTTTACTAATGATTTTAATGTTTTTTTTTATTAAATTTATGGATAAAAATAGTTTGTCATAATAGTCCAATTTTAAAATTAAATAATATTTCAAATAAAGAATTCTATAACAAAATACATCTGTGATTTATTTTCTTATTAAACTATAAATTGAAACATTTGATTATACTTTTCATTGAAAAACTTCCAAAAATATGCATTGCAAACTTTCTAGTAATACAAATTTCAGAAAAGTTATTTAAAAGTTCTCATTATATTTAAGTAAACTTATATTAAGCCCTTCTGAAGGATAAATTTACTTTACAAAGTTTCACATCCATTGTTTCCATTTGATTTGGTGGTGCCTTTCTGCCAAATCCAAAGCGAAACACGCGTCACCAGATGTATACTCCCTCCCTTGTACTGGAACATAATTATGTAAATAAGCAATTCTGTCTCGCGAGAGAGCGAAACTTCTTTCTGCATGTGCAAAGGAATTCATTTTCGTAACTCTTTTGTCCCTTCTTCCAGAAGCAATACCGAGGACAAAGAAAAACTTCATTAATATAAAATGAGATTAAAATTCCACTGCCGTCTAATATTCGCGAATGAACCAGAAGTTTGTGAAGTTTTTGAAGGGGATATTCTACGGGAAGGCACTTTCCTTACATTCTTGAAGATTTTACACATAAATTAGATTCAGGTAGATGCAACAGAAGACTTAATTTTACTTTATTATGTTATTAATGAATATGTTTCTCTTAAAACTTCTAGGAATCGCATTCTTTGAATCGTTAAAATATTTATTTTGTACCTCTATGAATAGAGGATTTGAGAAAATGATATTTGCAATTAGGAAGTTCAGCATAAGAATAAATTAATGTATGTGCAAAGTATTATTACAACAATGAAACATTTGTCTCTAAAATAAGATAGGGATTACTTGAGGTATCCGACTACCTTAAAATTGAGATTTTTGCTAATTAAAGACTATTTTAAAAAATATATATATATAAACTATTTTACCAGCTTTAGAAAAATACCAAGTATATTATTTTACATTCTCTAGAACAAAAGCTACAAATATTTTAATAAAAGCAAATACCACTACTGTAAGCAAGATGTCACTTTAAAATGCGTTCTACTAGAAATATTTTTTTAAATGCTGAAACGGGGACAGCAATAGCTCGAAAGGTTTTGAAAATAATTAATCGAAATTTGTGTGTGTGTGTTCCATATATAAATAGGAGTGTTTTAACCTTCAGATTTATCAGTCACTGTTTTATTACAAAATGTATAGTCTTTTATGTGAATATAATCACTGTTTTTTTAAGTAATTTCATATAACTAAGATAAAGTGCTCTAGTTTTTGTAAAAAAAGAAATATATATATATATATATATATATATATATATATATCTTATCCCAAAGATCATTTCAAAAATGAATAGTTAAGCAACACCTTAAAATGGAAAAGCTCAAAATTTGTTCATAACTTTCTTGTGCAAAACGGTCCGATTTATGTACATTTTTGCAATTTTTACCAATTGTTTTCTTATTTTAGTAAAAACAATTTATTTTTCTCTTCTTAATTTTAGCATTTTTTTCTTAAAATCTAATAAATAAGCATTGAATCCACAAAAAAATCCTCGCATCTCCATTTTTCTAAAAAACAAATTGTCTCAAATAGTTGGATAATTTAAAGTATAATGTATTTAGAGCAACGCAATTAAATATGTATTTTATGAAATTCTTTTAAATAGTTTTTGACAGTTATTATATAAAACGTTTTTTTGGAATAAACAAAAGTTTCAAATTGTATATCAATGTGATTGTGCACAAAAGAAAATATTCCCATGCTGACTCGGTTTAAAAATATTTTATTTAGATTTCTTACTTTATGCAGAAAAGTAATATCATATTTATACTTAATATATCTAATCAACGTTATTAAAAATTTAGGGTGAACCCGTAAGTGGGTCACTTGACGAAAACCAGTGAAAAAAAATTTATTTGTTTAATGCTTATTAGAAAATAAGCGACTGTACTTTTTCTGCTTCTAATTCAACTTACATTTTTACTCTAAATAAATTAGAAGTACTTTAGTAATCCAAACTATGCATTACCTAAAGGTAAACGTTTTTACTTTAAATCGCATTTTTTCAAAAGTGTACATTACGACACAAAAATAACATTTTTAAATTATACTCATCATATATCTCGGGTACTTTACATTAATATTAATAGTTTATAAATATTTTAGTGATCGATTTTGTCAAATGATTTATTAAAAATAAATTATGGAGAAAAATGTACATGAACTCTCATATTTTGGAAGCTTTCATCATGTTATTACATACATGATTTTTTTAAAAAACAACTTTTTAAAAATGCTATAATAATAAAGTAATAAATGTTCATAAAAATTGGTACCTGAAAGACGAATATTTTTTTTAAAGATGTTTCTTAAACTTAGTTGATGTGTGTTGAATTAAATACCTATACACACACAGAATGCACAAAAATGCAGTACATTGGGGTCCAGACTTTTATTTTTTTTTTAAATTTTGTGGAAAAGCGTCAATTTAGGAAAACTAACAAATTTAAGTTTTAATAATGAGGCTCTGTAAATAAATATTTTTATTTATTAAATTATGTGAATTTTCTCCGAATTATATGAGGTATTGTCTTATAGTGATAGCTATTTCATCAATAGAGCTGCTTTAAAAAATCATCACCATTTTCATCAACAGAGCTGCTATAAAAAATCATTAGCTATTTCATCAACAGAGCTGCTTTAAAAAAATCGTTTTTTGTCTGAGATATATCAATAGCTTTCAAGGACTCACAGTAAGATTTTAATTTTTGTACTTTATAAAGGAATTCAGTATACGCGCTTTAAGTGTTGTTAAGTGGATGTTCGAATTTCAATTGCAGGAAAAGTTCACGTAATGAACGGAAAGATTATTTCGAAATATATCGTAACTTATCCTTATCCTTTCTAGTAATTACAGTACATTTATGGATGGTATGGGTACCATGGCATGTGGGTGTGCCTGGGAACGAGGCAGCTGATGAGCTGGTTGGGAGGGGTTGTGATCTCCCTAACCCCAGTTCATCTGTCTTGAGCCCCTCTGAAATTCATTCCCTCCACAAAGCTAAAATGAATCTGACTTGGCGAAAGCCTCCTGCTCATCACTGGTACGCAGCTAAGAGGTCATCACTGGTACGCAGCTAAAAGGCTTGTTTATCATTACAGTGCAGGGGACCCAGAGCTCTTCAAACAGCCTTGGCGCGCTTTAGAAGTGGTCACCTGCGTGGTATGACCTTTAAGCAGGGTTAAAGTCTTCCTTTACCTGTCCCTGTTCTCTCCCTGCTCCTTCTCATCTTCTGGATTTTTGGCACATTTCCCTGGGACAGCTGTTTGGAGATCAAGACCTGCTTGGTGACATTCTTATGAGGAAAGGTCAAATGGACTTGGTGTAGGCTTTCCTGCTCCAAGGGGACTTGAAACAACAACAGTACATTATTTCCTTCCATGGTCATTTTTTTCAGTTTCTCTAGAATTAGCAGTCAACATTATTGGAATCAAAAATATCTTCCTGCCGTTCCTTAGGCATCATTTGTATCACCAATACATTTCGTTGCGATTAACATAAATTATTTATGAAAAAAGGATTAACTTTAAAGAAGCAACAGAATAAGAAGATAATGTGATTAAAATACATTATGCATCTTTTCTATTTCAATGTTGGAGACTGGTTGTCATAAGTGTCAGGAAAACCTCAAGACATTATTAATTGATCAAACTAATACTGCAAATCTAATGACTTTGTAAGTAAGACATGTTTTACGCATTTTAACTTTAAAGAAGCATATAAGAACTAAACTGAAGTATCCGAATATATGTTTTATCGAAAAAACGTTTCCGATTATGTTCAAAACAGCGCAATTTTTAAAAGAGCATGTATTTTTTTTTAACATTTAGTTACTTGAATTAGAATATACATACAAAAAACTTATGTGTACTCTGTCAAATACAAATTATTCCATTTCTTAAAAATATTTTTTTAAAAATGCTAGTTCAGGTCTGAACAAAAGTCTTAGTTATTTTTAGGCAATATATTATTATTATAGAGACATTTTTTATACAGAATAATGTTTTGAAAATATGTCATTTTTCATTCTGGTAATATTAATATAATATTCTTAAAGAACTTATATATATATATATATATATATATTTGCATGCTTTTTAATTATTTCTTTATTTTTTTTTAAAAGAAACTATTTTCGTTTTTATAAGAAAAATGACATGTCAAAAATATATATTTTTCTTAAATTATTATTCATTTGGTATGTATAATGTTTTATAACTCTGAACATTATTGAATAATCTCTGCTGAAATAAGTAGTAGTTATATTTGAATGTGATAACATTTTTAGTTTTGTAATTTTCCTTTAGTTTCTTTCCTTCCTTATATTGGTGGAAAACTACTTTATGAATAAGTTTTCCGGATAAAATGGGAAATTTGATCTTGGGTAATATGGAGCGTTTCTGGTTTTGCTATTCATCTTTAAAATTCCTTAGATGATTGACTCTTTATATATATATATATATATATATATATATATATATAAATTTCTAAAATAAAACTCATTCCATTATTTTATTACATAGCTGTTACATTGAAAATTTGGTAAATTCATTTACTAAATTATGACATTTTAGTGTTCACTGTAATAAAAACCTGATTAACTCATATGTGCTATAACTCATAATGTAATATTAAAGTCAAAATAATCTTCTGTAGCCACGATCTCTCACTTATAGTTCTCATTGATTTGAATTTCGACCCTTACATTGCTGCCATTTAAACTGATTCAGAAACGGAAATTTCCAGATTTAGAAAAGTTAAAAGGAATTTGTTGTTAAATTATTCTTTAGCGGTGGCTCAAGGAAATTATAAATAAATCAATAAGCAATTTATTGCAAAAGTTTCAGTGGAATCTTCTCCTCCGGTAATTTTGTTTAAAGGAAAACTGATTTATAAATACCAACTGTATCTTTTTTTCAGATGATCAGCTTGTGTTCCGAGATAAAGATGGGCACCTCGTTTTGTATTCTATTCGGCTGAAAAGTTCCAAAAGACTTCTGCATAATTCTGTATTTGTAAGTTTTCCTTTTCTCTCTCTGGGTGTCTAGTTAAACACTAAATAATAAATTATTCAAATAGTTCCATTTGTTTTACTTTTATAAATATTTAGTGAAACATCAATTGTGGAAGTAAATAGAAACTTAAATTTCTAAATTTACAGATAAAGGTAGAATATTTTATCGCTTTTAAGTGAAATATTCTATTCGCCAGATATTTCTTTTAAAACTATTTTTTAAGTTTTATGTAATAGTATGTATACCGACATTCTAAGTAAAATTTTTTTTAGCTAAGTGCTAATTGTTTAACTATAGTTTATTAAATATATATATATATATATATATATAGTTAATTATCTATTTATAATTAATATACAATTTTTTTAGTTAAATAAGTATATTTTATTACATATATATATAGTTAAACATTACATTGTAATTGCTCTTATGTTGTGAAGCAATTTTACTATTTCTTTTAAATATCAGCTGAAATTTGGCTAATTATGTAGGGATTATTTCCCAGATAATTAGTCTAGTATAAATAAAAATATTACATAAATCTATTTCGAATGGTATGTATAAAACCTAATAATTTTTTTATTGTTGTTAAAGTGAATGCACTTATCCAATGATATTACTAATAAATTATAATTAACTTCAAATAGTTAAGAATAGGTTCGATTTCATACAAACTGTGGACAAGTAATGTAATTAAGCTGCTTGATATTTCTTAATATTTCCCTGACAAATAGACAAACTATTTAAAACTAAAACATCGATTGCAACCAATGTGTCGGCAGAATTTGTTAAAACGATAACAAATAATCAATTGCAATATTTCCAGCATCTTCTTAAATTACTTAAAATTCCCTCATTAAAACTAATATAATATATATGAATTATATAACATCTGTTTTTAAATATTAGAGATATTAATAATCAAATTTTTGAGGTTCACAATTTTTTAGCCTCAGGTGTTTTGTAAATTTTATTATATATAATTATATTTTTATTAGAAAAAGTTATTTAAAAAATCAAATTAAATTGCTATTAATTTTATAAAAGCGACCCAACGTAATTTGCTTTTTTTGGAAGGTAGTACAAATTTTAAAGAATTATTCGTATGTCTCTGACATTGATTCTAAAATAAGTGTGTTTAGGAATTATCAAAACAATCAGAAATAATTTCTTTTTTGCTTTTTTGAACTCTTGTAACTAAAGAGAATATTTGTCAGAAAAAGAAAAAAAAAATCAGGTAATTTTCATAATTCTGTACAAAATTCTTCAAATTGTCGGTTCAAATTCTACGTTCAAATCCACTAAACGCGGAATGTTACATTAGAGCAAGTAGGCCAGTTTAAATATTATTTTTTGCTATTTATAATAAAACTCTCACAAGAAACAAAATATATTCATAACGTTAATTTCAGAAAATGATGTTTTTTTTTTTATTTTCTTTCTCATGTAAAATTTTCACAATTATGAGTACCATGTTTGCTAAATAATTTTGGACAAAATACCGACAGTATATTTTGATTAAAAGGAAGAATTGTTCGAAAGGAAGAAATTATCGTTCGATATTGTGAATAATTGTAGATTTAATAGAATTATAAATAAATAGCTCGGTAATATATTCTGAAAATTTAAGGTTTATAAAAGATAATTGCTCATTATTTCGGTTAATAAAATCTTATTTACCGCTAATTTTAGTTTTACAGAAATGTGCAATTTATATACCATATTTACTCGAATCTAAGCAATTCCTTTTTTTCAATGTAAAAGTTAATGAAAATCGAGTTCGGCTTAGAATGAAAAAAATCATTTAATGGGGATATTAGAATAATTACATGTTCATGTATTTATTTCAAAGCTTAAAAAAACTGATAAAATACGAGATTGAGTAAGAAAATAAGTTTCCCCTATCGATTATGGTCAGAGTTGTGTATGCAAGTCAAAACATACAATGAGACATTAACCCGGCACTTTTCGCGCAGGGTGTGTCTATCCCACCGTCTAATTTTTTTCAACGCTCCTTCTAAGCATTTTTTGAAAAATGGATAGTTTCTCGTGAAGCTGACTTTAAGGTCATATACCTTGAGGGACCTTAGCTTTTAGGCGAATTCTAAATATATATTTTTGGTTATCGCATCTTCGGGTATGTCAAACCCTGCGCGTGAATTACATTTCTGAATGCATGGGCGCGTTTTAAATCCTCCTTATGCTATGGCGTATTATTGTACAAGGGTGATCAAATGAAAAGGTACGAAACGACACGGTGGGTACAAATATAGACTTTATTCAAAATATACACCATAGGCCTGAGCACAACGATCCCACTGATGAACAAGCCGCAGGATTCCTTGTTCCCAGAATTCCTGTGGCTGTGACGAGACCCAGTCCTTCACAGTGTCCTTGAGTACGTCGTCCGAGTTGAAGCGCTTTCCTTTCAGGTGTTTCTTCGGTGGACCAAACACATGGAAATCGCAGGGTGACATGTCCGACGGATGGACCAACGTCTCCCATTGGAACTTGTCCAGTTCCATTTGTGTGACTCTGGAGACGTGTGGAAGCGCGTTATCATGGAGCAGAACCACACCCTCCGTGAGCAACCCCGGTCTTTTGTTCTTGATGGACCTGTGTAGGCGTCGGAGTGTCTCACAGTACACATCGGAGTTAATGCTTTTTCTGTGCTCGAGTCATTCTGTGCTCGCATCATTTGGGCGCCGCTTTTTATAAGAGCCTTTGCTCTTTCCTGCGCATGCGGGCACCCTCAAAGGATCCGATCCCAGTCAGAGTCTCCAATGGCATCCCGAGATGTCTCGCTACATTCTCCCTTGGCGGAATATGCAAATATTTAACTGTTTCATTTTTATGTCGTTTCGTACCTTTTCATTTGATCACCCCTTGTAGTTATGGTGAAGAAATGTGATATTTAAGTAATTTAAGTGATACAGTATTTAATAGCTAGAGTACAGCAGTATTTTTGGATGAAGACATTCTCTTTGCGGTTATGATGAGGAAAAAACAAATGAAGAAGAGTGTAACAGCAAGTATGATTCTTATGCTAAAATCGATCCAGATTTAGAAAAGAAATGTTTTATATGTAGAAACACAAAAACATTTGAGAAGAACGTAATTATGAAGGAGATAACTGGTACAAACCTTATACAGCTTCTGATGGACTTTTGAAAAAAATGACTATATCTGGAACAAAATAAGAGAAAATAAAATGGAAGTTCCAAAATTTTAAATTTAAAGAGTAGAGAAGTTTAGTTTTATATGTTTAGTTTGAAAAAAGATACAGATTAAAAAAAATTAAGATACAGTGAAAACATGGCACTAACTAATGACGAGATTAAAGGAGTGTATAAACAATGCACTGAATATCCTTACAAAAAGAACAGAAAAGTTAAATTTACGTGTGAAAAAGTAAAAAACATGTTGTATCTCCTACTTTTCTTACTTTTTATTCTTAGTATACAAATTTTACGGTAAAAACACAATGTAAACACTCTTGGGTATAACACACCCTGCGCGAAAACTTTAGGTCATTTTTTTCACGCGAGTGATGCCGGGTTAAATATAAGACATAACTTTATTTTTCCGCATAAATGCCATGTTCATCGAGACATTTGTCATACCTCTTGGTAAGCTTCAAAAAGCCCTCCAGGAAAAACTCAAAACCTTGCATACGGAAGAAGTGTTTAACGTCTTGTTTGATTTCAGCTTTGCTTCCAAAGCACCTTATGGCGAGATGCTTCTTTAAAGTCGGGAAAAGATGAAAGTCACTTGGTGCGAGACCAGGACTGCATGCTATTTGATGTAGACACTCCTAAACAAGAGTTGCAATATTGTTTTGCATTGCCGTCACTCAGTGTGGTTTGGCATTGTCATTCAAAAACAGAATCCCAGATCTGAGAAGCACATGCCACTTTTTCTGAATCCATCTGCTAGATCTCGGTCGACTTCTACCCAATGGTGTATCGGTGTCTTGTGCGTTCACCTACTGTTTCGTAGTACACCCATAGCTGTTAAATATTTCTTCCGTTTGCAAAGCCCTGAATATTTCCTGGAGGGCTTTTTGAAGCTTATCAAGTGTTACGACAAATGCCTCAATAAAATTGGTACTTATGTGAAAAACAAAGTTAAGCCTTATCTTTAATGTCTCATTGTATGTGTTAACTTTCGTACACAACTCTGACCACAGTCGACAAAGGAAACTAATTTCCCAACTCACCCTCGCTACTAATTATTCACTTCTTATTAGTTCTCATTTTAAACTTATTTTAATTTCATAAAATTGGGTATCGATAAACCATTTTACACTAATTTTCATTTTCCACAAATAGCGTTGAGAATTTAATGTAAGGTTTAGAATCGATGATTGCTTAGATTTCAATAAATACGGTATTTTCAATATTTTGACAATATACTATGATCACTAATATATCTATTTGTGCAGGAAATATTTAATTTTTGTTTGATCTTAATTAAGCAAAATACAAATATATTTAAAAATATTTATACCATACACATAAATGTTTGAAAATAATTATAATATTTTGAGTAATAATAAGTTTTTCTAGGTTTTCTTTGCCCATATTTACATAGCAAAATATTTATCTTGCAATGTATCCTAGAAATTTTCATTCCCATTCAAACTTATTCAAGGTATGGGATATTTAGATAGTGAAGTGCTATAATTATACTGTGCACAGACTACCACCTACGTAATAAAGTAGGAGGCTATAACTAATTTAACATGTGGGCGTGACAAACATTCTTAATGTAAATATCTCACTGTAAGCTCTTTACTCATAAATTAATGCAGCAGTTATTGTCTGGTTAATTGCCTACCATATCAAAATTGTAAAATACACATCCAAATATATGCATATAGTAAATATTAGGTTATATTATTAGAGGAATTGATAACAAAAATGTTCTAATATACTAGCAAACTAATTAATATTATTCTAGAAATTAAGAATTTTGCTAAGATTAATAATAATATGGATAAAATACTTTCACCTCTCAGAATAAGAATCCTGTATTAGGATATTATAACCTTATTTTTTAAAACGGAGTAGTACATATTATGTGCACATTTTTTTTTCTTCATTTACATTGGCTAGTGACCTTCAAATTGTGTTCCATGGAAACCTGGGGTTCTACAAAGTATAATCAGGTATCCCATGACTCTAAATGAAAATTAGAAAATAAATCTGTAAATGTGCATGCAAAATAATGTCAAATTCTTTATGGAGCTATTATGTTGCTTTTATTGTTTCGTATGCTCAAACGATCTGACATACGTCAGATCAGATCCAGAAGGTTTGTTGACCGCCAAAAAATAGCTCCAGAAGGTTGTTGACCACCAAAAAATAGCTCCAGAAGGTTGTTGACCACGAAATAATTTATAATAATAAAGGGATGGGATGTTAAGTCCCCCTTAGAAAGTTTGATTGAAGCTGGATTTCCGGTCACAAAATTTCTTACATGTGGGGTGGATGTTTCTGCCACTATCATAGAAAAGACATTTCAAGAGGCCCCTTGTTAATTTAGCCAGTGTAGTCTGAGAGTCACGGTACATCTGATTTCCAGCAGAGAGCCAGGAGGTGCTTATGTGTACCATTGGTGCGTTTGTGGAAAACGCCATATTAAATTTGTGATGTGTGTCTGTTCGTACTTCCCTCTAATCCCCCTTGTCTACTCTCGAACCCAGCTAGATGTGTGAGGAGAACTGAATAATCAGTCAACGTGATTCATTATAATTATTTTATTGCCACAAAATATCAAGCACGCACAATAATACTCCAATTAAGATTGTTGATGAAAATTGAGAGCGCGAAGGTGAGACCAGTTAGCATGAGGATAATATTACGGACCCTCAACTAATTTCTAAGATAACTTATACAGGGTCGATTTCAACTCAGCCTCGCACTACGAGCTATCTTCTAACTTGTATTTAAATAATGCTTACAATACCTGTACTCTTGTAAAGTCGAAGTCCTAAAGTCCAGGCCTTGAACACTTAAGCTTGATGGGTTCAAATCCGATCCTCACTGGGAAATCTTCAATATAAACTTTTATAAACTTAGTTCCGCACTGCAATGACTCATGATACTCCACTCACTAGCTCTCAAAACTCATGAATACAGAATTTTTATAATAAACTTAATTTGCATAATCACATTTTCTTGCCTTCGGTGAAAGGTGGTTGAGAAAAATATTTCCCTAAAAGAATCCCCGAGGAGTTAGTGAAAGGAACCGTATAGATCCATCACAAATTTAGTTTAGATCTTAGAGCGAAGTACCAGTAGCCTTGCCATTCTCACTACTCTCATTGGCGAGTCTATAAACAATCTCATTACCTCTAATGTTAGCATGTGAGGGTAGCAATTGGAGGTGGATAACCTCCATGACATCCTGGTCTGATAGATCTTCCTTTGTTTAACCAGGATAGGAACGCTGATTTCATAGTTTGCGGAGGACATTTCCCAAGTGTCTCCAGTCATTTAGACCATCAGAAGCTGCTCACTTTCTCCTCCTTATGGTTTTGTTGATTACTGCAGATCATGTCCATCTCTCAGAATAATCAGGGACGGGTTTGGGGCTTAAGTAGAGGGTCTCGCTCGAAAAGTAATGTACAGACTCCTTTTAACTTAAAAAAACTTGAAGATCCTACTGTGCTATATTTTAATGGATATTTTATGCTCACGAATAACTAAAGCCATGTTTCCCAACACTTAAAAAATGATATCGATGCCGGGCAACCTCCGTTTTTAGTATTTTCCTGCAAATTTTAATATTAATAATAAAATAATGTAACCATAGTAAAAATAATAAAACTATTAAGACGTTTTTCCTTTACTTGCACTACTTAGATATATAATGAATATAATCCTTAAAGTTTTGCATTTGTTAGTGCAATGTTTTTCAAAACAACATGAAATGGAATGGAATAAATTAGATTTAGACGACAATGTTAAAAGTTGTAAAATAAAGCACACCTTTTATTTATTAAAAACTCGCTTAAAAGAAAACATTTTCAAAAGTTCACCTTACACTTGTTAAATAATATTTATTTCTCAAAGGAGAAAACTAAGAATGAATAACTAAATCTCTATCTTTGGCAATAAAACAAGGATAACAATTTATACACATACGAACAGGTTTGACGTTAAAATATACATTTTAGCAGGATTTGATACTAAATTTTAGCTTGCAAGTTTGCTAACACAGCTGTAAACATTTCCATTATATTCTAAATAAAGTAATATTTCTCAACGTATGTAGCAAGAACAACACAATATACAAGCAAATTAACGCATAATATGAAAAGCGTGCAAACATTTTCAGTACACCGAATCTTTGAAGGTTTGTGTAAAAAAATACAAACACATATCCCAGTTATTAAATATAATGCAATGGTCGAAGACACCTGGAGTGCGAATTAATGAATAAATTACGTTAGTATTATGTTAAAGCTTTTTAATAAATAATTCAGTGTTTTTTAATTGTCTTTGCTAAAGTATCTATAACATGTTTGGATCTACTTTCAATATTATTTAAGCTATATTGTTGAAAAACTTGTATGGAGTTCACTGAAAATAAATTATTGTTTTAAATGGGTCGTGAGTTGACAACGTTTGAAGACATTAGGGGTAGAGTATAACTGTTATACCAAGCGTGGCTATCCCGCGACCCGGGTTTGCATATGACCCGTTTCTTTACAAATACGCCAACTTAACAAAATACGACTATTTTGTGCAATATTTTTGTCTTCAGCGTTTTTTTTTAACAAACAAACTCCATAACTGTTTCTATTTTGCCACGTTGCTTCTGTTATTGGAATCTTTTTGTTCGAAATTGAAATTTATCAAACATAAATCATGATCAAACTTAATGGACAAAAACCTGCGGTATCAATTCCCATGTGCAGATCCACGTATTGAGATTGGCTTGCCAAAACTAAGTGCACAGTTGAGAAGAAAAATCTCACTTATTAAATATTTTAAACATTATTTAAGCATTGCATTATTTTTTATTATATTACCAATGTTTATACACATGAAAAACAATAGACGCAATAACACAGTTTGTATTACCCCCCTCCCCCTGTCTACCTTGTGACCCGGCTAAAGGTGTAGGAAGAATTAAAGGATGATTCGACATGATAATCTCAAACCAATTATTCAACGTTTAAACTAACTAAAAACAATTCAATGAATCACAATAAATAGGATGTTTCCAATTATTTAACAAAGGGATGAGACGAGAGTCGTATTTTTGGAGAATACATCTAATAAATTAACCATTTTATAATAATTAATCTTCTATTTCAATATGGCTCTACACTGTAGATATGTAACTAATTGCCACTTAAACCCCCTTAATAATTTAAATGTCAAACGTAATATGAAGGTGACTAATACCTGAACTGTAGGCAGTCATCTTATCAATTAAGTCTTAATCACTCAATTTCTTTACCAATACCACCTTCCTGTCTTTAATCTCTCACACGGACTTTCTAACCTTTCTCGGTATTCTTCTCCTTATATCTCACGTGTCACCTTTAGTTAACTAAATATCTAACCCTCTAACTTTTTAATATTCTAGTAAGCAAACCTGAACTATATATAATAAACTCTTGATTTGCATATCACTTATTCTCCTTAGGAGAAGCTTGTTATTTTTAATATCCCCAGAGATTCCCCAAGAGGGTTAGTGAAAGAAAGCGTCTAGATCCGCCACAAGTAATACCTCGAACTTGTGTGATAGGTAGGACTCAGTTGTGTGTAACCACGTAAGTCAAATTCGCGTAATTCGGGAAATGATTTCGTACATAAATACATATGAATCAAGTTAAATCGGGGCCGGAGACAAAAGAAAAAGTAATTTAGAAAAAAATGTTAAGTAAAATCTTAGGTAACAGAAATACAAAATAGCAATTCTTAGTTACTTCGACTCGTGTAGAAAAGTTACTTAGGAGCTGTTTTGAGATTTCATAAAACTAACATAGTAGTCTGCCGGCTGAAGATTTTTTCTCTCCTGTAGAATGTCCTCGTAACCTACTAATTAGTTTTTTTTATCCCTTGTTTTGTGGAAAAAATACGCTCATCGCTGGAGTCTATCTTTTCTAAAATTTATAACTCTTTTTCAATTAAACTGAGACCTCCTGTCGAATTCCGAATCATCATTCAGTCTTCTGATTGAACTGAGTGCGAAAACTCAAGTTCTTCAATGTCTTACTCATGCATTTCTATGAGCTCATTAATTGCCAGCTCCTGATTGTGAGAATCCAACAGTTCTCGAACATCATCACTATCCAATTTTAAATTTATTATTTTTGGCAAGAAGAGCTACTTCTTCAACAATATTACAGATATCACCAATCCCTCAAACGATGGGTGAATCCCCGAGATTTGAAAACCGAGTAACTCCGGGGGTTTGCAGAATTCGTGGTAGCGTAAGTCAAAGTATTACTATAATATGTGTCAATCTGTTTTAAATTTTCCGTCCAATAAATCTTTGTAATATATCCAAATCTAATATAAAGTTACATACTTTTATATGTGGTCCACATGATTATAATGCTTTTCAAGAAGTAGCACGTAAAGTCATTTAGGTTGGCCATCCATGTACTAAGTCATTCAGAGCCAGTACGTTCCCTTAATTTACCGGGAAGAACATTTTCGTCCCATTTTACGACCATGTGACCATTATTCAGGGAGATTTTTTTAGTAAAACTATTTGTTATGAAATTGGACATCTATGGGGGGGGTGAAACTATATCCTCAACCACAAAATAACCAGTATTAAGAATGTTTTTGTTCAGCCTCGAGATATTTTTATCAGGTTAATTAAGAAATTTAAATTAATGTCGTACAAATATACTGTTTAAAAATTATTTGCGGTACCTCGTATTTCGTAATGTTTTATATTTCCGCCAAGTGTCTTTAAAAGTCTAATGGATTAAAAGAACTATCAAGGCCATTTTTATTCTAACTGACTATGTTCAATAAATACTGAACGAAATGGAAAATTATAGTAAAAATAATTGCAAAGTACATAATTTCTAAATCTAAATGCATTACAAAATTTAACCCATAAGTAGTTCTTTCTATTAAATAAAACCATTTTTATACATTTTTATAACATTTTCAAATCTATCGCAATATTATCTCTCCTTAAAATACTTTTGCAGCAGAAAAATTATTAAATAAATAGTTTAATATTTCTTGAAAGGCGTGACTAATTTAACTTATTTTAACCAATATGTCCTTCAAATAACTATATACGTCTTAAGATTTTTTGAAGCGCTACATTTTGAAGCGGCGCATTTATCCACTGGAATAGAACTCGGGACCTTTGGGTCCGAAGCCGAGTAACTTAACCACTACACCAAAATGATCACCGTGGTGCGGAGGTTGTTATTGGCTTATGCAGATGATACCGCTACATACTTCCCCACCAGTGAGTCGGTGGATAGGCAAACGAACGATGTATGTGTTAAATCGAGCGTGTTTGCTGCTGCGTCACTAGTTTTGATGGCTTTTGCTAGTTGCATCATTCGTGCGTGACGGCTTGAGGGTTGCGTCACCATGTGACGGCTTGAAAATTGCGTCACTATGCGACGGCTTTTGTCACCAATGAAGTGGTGCACTTATCCGGGAGGATAGAACCAGGTACCTTTGGATCCGAAGCCGAGTAACTTATCCACTACACCAAAATGATCACCATAGTGCGGAGGTTGTTACTGGCTTATGTAGATGATACTGCTACAATCTCAAGATATTTTGAGGCCCTGCGCTCTTAAGCAAAAGCAGGTTCTCCCTGAGGTCTTTGAAAATAGACAGTCATTGTCAAATACTCGTTAAAACAGTAATTTGAAACAAATAAATTTGCACGACTCACAATCTCAAAAAACTGGGCACAAACCGTCTCGACCGATGGCCGTATTTCGACTAAAGGAGTTGAATTATTTTTCTTTTGGTATTAGATCTAAGCTTAGACATAGACAATGGTCATCACATATGAATGCAAACTTACCATTTTTAGCAGTTCACATACAGTTTGAAATACCATTTTTCTGGAGAATATTTAAGGGATAAAATTTGACTGTTAGAATGATCCAGATCATTATCTTTTTAAGACAGAGTCGAGCACAGAACGCGCCGAGTTTGAGTACCTGGGCCTGGGCTTAGTTCACCCATACCTTAAGACGTCACATGATAAAAACAAGCGTTTTGGCATTTATTGCGTATGTATTCTTATAAAATCTCACATCTTTAATTAACCCTAGTTCTATACGTATTTTTGATTCCATTATTTGTAACATTGAGTTCATAAATATAAATAAGTGAATATGAATGAATATGTATGATTGTGTTCATTTTTACACTGGAATATATATATATATATATATATTATATATATATATATATATATATTTGTGCGTGTATTGGCATTGTATATTTAATAATGATTATACACTAGAACGTTATGAATAATGTTCTATGATCTTCAAACTGTGGAATGTTATCTTTATAACTCATTAGAAGTTTAATTTCGTTTTTACAATGTTCGAAACATTTCTACCAAAAAAAATCTTTTTTTCTTCATATACTACCAGATAATTTAAAAACAAATCTGGATTAAATTCATCAGTTTTTTTATGAAAATTGAATACTTTCAGAAAATAGAATTGTTTATTACTGTAGCAGAATGAATAGTTTTTATTAAAGAAATGAGCTGGAATATTGTGTAAAAAAACCTACAGAATAACCAGGAAAAAATATATAGATTGTGTGTAAATATGAAGTAAAATCCTTAAAACTTATATGAATTTCAATAATTCTTAATAAAAAGAATATTTCGAAATGTTTTATGAATATTTTTAATGATAAATTTTATGAACAATTGAATCCCTTCACCTTAGATTTTGAGTAAAAAAACATTATATATTATTTATAATTTAATTAATATTTATACTATTTTATGCTATTTATATTTATAGAATAGTTTAAATTATTTTTATACATTTTAATTATTATATTTTAACTAAGCATACTTTATTAGAATAACATTATTTAACATAATTTTCGAAATTATTATTTAAATCATTGCTTCTCAAACTTTCAATATTTGCAACCCAATTTTCAATCATAATTTTTATTGCATCCCTTCCCTTCAATAGCAATAAATTTAGTTCATTAATAATATGCTTTGAAGTTAAAAATGTTATACGACTTTAATTATTAAATTATAAACCGTATACATTATCAAGATAAGTATTAAAGTTTGAATATAATAATATACATGACAAGCCCATGGAGTATCTGGCAATTGTTAAACTTGTTCTTAAGCTATTATTCTTCAATTAGTTATGCATTGTGCAGTACTGATACATTTATAAATGTAATATATCGGTGTAAATGTGCTTTTTTATTATGATAGAACGTGTTTTGTTTTGCTTCTTTTCATTAACTTAATATTTTTAAAAAAAACAATAATTTGTTTTTAACTTTTTGATGTACTTGCACCTCTCCCTAGAGTTATCACACCCTCTAGGGGTGTGCCTCACATTTTGAGAAACCCTGGTTTAAATTAAAAACAATTACTTTATCTTCAGTTTAAAGTTCCTCTCATAAAGTTGAAAAATAGTGTACATGTTTCTTCAAATCATGTGAACTAATCTTCATCTTGTGACTTAGTCATTTTGTGATGTGAATAAATGAAATAATGTTATTGATTTATTATGTTTTAAAGAATTTTTCAAAGCATATTTATTTTTTTATAACTAAAGATATTATGACTATTAATTATAATGTTTTTCTCTTTAAACAAATATCTCTGCTAAATTCTGGTGACCATAAACAGAAAGAGAATAGAGCCGTGAAATACAGCGTGTCTGCGGATCTGAAATATGTGCTGCTGTATTATGATCTGATTCAAGTAAGTTATTTATGATTATTTAATTTTCAATCTTTTTTTTACTTAATCATTTAGATTAATTTCATGAAGGTGTGTTTAGTAACTCAGAAATTCAAATTAACTTAAAAATGTATTCCCAATTCATAAAATTATATACACTATTCCCAAGTTAGTCCTGCCTAATTGATAAATAAATTAACGTAAATGATTGTAGAAGCTTAATTTTCGTTAAAAGTTTTATTAGTAACAATTCATTACTTGTTTTGTGCGATATATTTTTTTAAAATTTAGTTAAGCCCACTCTTTGATAGCAGATTAATTAATTTTTAATAATTCCCAGAATGATTTTTTTTTGAGACACTACATTTAAATATTTCCATTTCCACCTCAAAATGCTTTAATTGATTTCGAAATTCAAAGTAGTTTTGAACAAATTAAAATCTCATTTATATTCATATTTTCAACTCTTCAGAGATTAATACATTACGAAGTTATTAATTCAAATTTATTGAGCTAATTGGGGGAAATTTAAAAAAAAGCGAAAGTGATTTCACTTAGCAGCGCCTAGTTCAGAAATATGTATAAATAAGTATTTAAACAAAATGCATAACACAGCACTTTTCAGTTTTGCATTTTCTTATTTCTAGAGTCATCTTCCTTTTAAATAAAACCATTGGTGTACATATATTTCTTTTTATTTTGGAATTTCCGCTAGGCATAGATTGAACAAACTTCAACATACTTAGGTGTTATTTCTAAGTAGATGCCTCATGCACTTATGTTTGATTATGTTATATACCAGAACCGCGTTTTTAACCTCCCCGGCCCCCTAGGTCAATCATTTCTTACGTTGCAGCATCATGAACCACCCACCCTTTTGTAAATTAGTACAGTAAATTAATGAAATCGATATTGCAATTGCATTATAGAGTATACATTATGTATGCACTTTTTAAAATTATGTACTATGACCTTTTTCAACGCTTATTACTTGATTATCTATGTAGCGGTTGGAATGCTCACTGTAATTTTAAGTTGTTCTCAGTTTGGTGCCCCCATTCTTCAGCGCCCTAGGTACGTGCCTAGGATGCCTAAGCCCAAATGCAGCCCTGTGATATGCAAAATATGAAATTATCCTCATATTCATTTTACAAAATCAATAATATAAATCAAAATCTTAATTTATAACACTAAATAATATATTTTATTTTAATATCTTAAAGCATTTCGAAACAGAACCTTTGAACACTAAGCATTTTAAGCATTCTATTTCATAACGCCTTATGCGTAGTTTAAAAAAAATATAACAAATTGTTATTCATTAAAAAAATAACTCCTTAAAAATATCATATTTTAAAATTAAAGGCAGAATTTAGCTTGATAACAGTTTCTAGAATTACACATAAGTTTCCAACAGAAACATTTCTTATAACTTTTAGAATAAGTTATTTATTTTAATTTTAAACGTAAATGATACGCGTTAATTTTTCATAATCGCTTGAAATTCTTAAACATCAACGACTTATATTTTGAAAAAGTTTTCTTTTTGAATTATTTTCTTTAATTCATTTGATTATTTTGATTAAACTCTTATCTAATTTTAAAGAACTTTAAATAAAACAATTAACATAAATAACTGTTTTACAAAAATAATATAAATAGTCTTCACAACTGTAATCCAGTATGAAATGAAATATTCATCATGAAGGTTAATGCATATGGTAAGATATTAATAAAGATTTTTGAAATTTTTTTTAAAATTTACGTTTTAAAAAGATCTATTACATTCTTATGCGAAAGAAGCAGAGAAAAGCTAAAATTATACAGTATAGATGAACTTGCGAACCGTGTTTTTGAGTTACTACTTAAATTGTGAATGGAAAAAGAAAGAAAGAAAAGAAGATTTACTCTTAATTTATATTTATCTTTTAATATATCTCAAATGGGAAAAATCCTTTGGAAAGTAAATAAATAAATATGTATGTATATATATAAATATATTGAGACATTTTACAAAGAATAATTTTCTCTGTAAGAAATAGCTTTCTTTCTTTAAAAACACATTCGTTTTATTTATAGTTAATCTAGTACTCGAATACATATGTATGCAACATTTCTAGTATCTATGTATTTCCATGTTGCATACCATATATTAATTGAATTTATATTTCAGACGAATCGTCTGAATAAATTAAATAATTAAGAAATTACACTACATGGAACCAATTCAATTAACGAGCATTCATAATTTATTTACATTAGTAAGAGAATTGTCATTAGATTTGAATAATAAATTTTATTAAGTGAAAATAAATATTTACACATCAAAGTAATTACAAAAATATCAAATAAATATAAAAATTAAGTAAATCAAATTAATTATTTAGCGGGTAATATTCTTGCTATTTTATGAAAATTGTAAAAAAAAAATCTTCTCTGCAGTTATTTTTTTAAATTAAATGTGATATAGAACCTTGATTAATAATCCGGCACTTGACACACGAAAAATACGAACGGAATTTCACGCGCAGAGTATATCATACCCAAAGGTTGTTTTCACCGTAAAATTTGCAAACAAAGGTAAAAAAAGAAGAAAAGTAGGAATTAAAACATGTTTATTACACTTTTCACACTTAAATTTAATTTTTCTGTTCTTTTTATTAGGGCATTCAGAACATTGTTTATACACTCCATTAGTCTTCGACGCGAGTGATTGCGATGTTTTCACTCGATCATATATATATTTTTTTTTTTTCGAAAGCGCATTGCTTGTTGGTTTCTACATTCTTCTGTAACCGAAATATAAAACACTTCAGCAACCAGCTTCTGGTTCGATGTTTAGTAGGTGGTTTCTGAATACTTATCAAAATAATTTGCGCATTTATTGTTCAGCAACAACACAAAACGTTCAACAACACAAAAAATTTCATCATAGGCTAATGATTGCATTTTCTAGCCATTGAATATGATGTGGCCATTTTGTTAAGGTCGATAATTGCTCCCTCATTTAATTTATTTGTACATATTTCAGTAGAAGAATCATACTTGCTATTATACTCTTCATCATTCGATTATTCCTCAAATCCCCGAAGAGTCTTTCTTCATCTGAAAATATTGTCGTACTATATATATTAAATACTGTATATATTAAATTACTTCTTAAATATCACAGTTATTTATCATAGCTACAATAATGCGCCATTGCATAAAAAAAGATTTTAAAGCATGTTTATTCATTTAGAACTCTAACGGTGATTCACGCTCAGGGTATGATATAACCGAAGAGGCGATATCGAAAAAAATATATTTAGAATTCGACTACTAGCTAAGGCCCTTTAAAGGATATGACCTTAAAGTTAGCTACTCGAGAAACTATTCATTTTCAGAACAATTTTTAGGTCGAGTTTTGAAAAAATTTAAGTGGTGGGTACGACATACCCTGCGCGAGAAGTGCCGAGTTTAAGTGAGTGAGTGAGTGATTTTGGGGTTTATTGGCTCAAGAGCCGATTTCGGCTATATTGCGCCAAATATTTGTTTTGATATCTGTGGTCTAGACGGGAAGAGGAAGAAAGAATGAATTGAATGACAAGAAAGAGGGTCGAAAATAGAGAAGGATCACTAGGGTACCCCGGGATCGTGAATCCTGTGTTCACCAAAGACAGTAAACCCCTGGGAAAAGGAAAATATCACTATAGGGCACCTCGGGATTGTGACACACGTACTCACCTAAAGAAGGCGAGCCCCTGAGTGGGTGCGATTTTAAATGCTTTATATTAATTTACATATATCAACGGAAAGTATATTAGATTGCATAACTGACTACACTCAACCATCTTTGAGTTTTCAATTTTTTTTATTCCCTCATTTTCTTGATAAAAAAGTGCATTAAGGGCTTATTTTCAGGAAATTATGACTAATAATCATTTAATTTTGTTTTGACAGGCTTAGATTTCCCAATAACTTTATCGCTCCTTTTTTGTCCATATCTTCACCTTCTACAGAAGAAAAAAAAACAATAGCTTCGCTCAGTATGGCCTAATTTGGCTCTTAAGCAACTCCCTAAAAAATTGTATATAAGTAAAATAAATGTATTACAAGTTTTTTTTATGCATTCTAAGAAGCTATTGTTAAATTTTAAATATTACGTTCTCAACTACTTTCTAGAACACATCGGTTACTCCAGACACTTGATATTATTTGTACAAAAATATATTTGTTTCCATATTTTATAGATTTAGGAATTAAAAAGATATATTTGAGAGTTAAACTTATTTTAAGTTATATTTTCTTGTTTTAGATATACACATACTCTTTTGAAGCCAGGTACAAGATATATGACTTGGAAAACAGGTAATTCTTTCCATTCAGAAAATTTTAACATCTTTAAACTGTTATGTTTTATTTATTTTTTGCTTGAAGCTACAAGTTTCTCACTAGTTCTCTTTTTCAATTTTTACAGACGAATTTACCATCTCTGGCCTTTAAATAAGTATGGAGAAAAGATATTGTTTGTCACTTGGGGCCCTAAAGGCAATCAAATGGTAATTCCGTCTTATACAATTTTTATTTTTTCTTTATTTTAAAATTTTTTCCTTATAGGTTAATCATATTTTCGCAACAAGATGTTACAGGTTTATTTCTTCAAAGTATCTAAGGTTTAAAGTCAGTATTATTACTTTATGCATTTGAAACATTTACTGCAAAGACTGGGAGAATTTGTTTTCATTTTGATCTTTATTTTCCAGACTGTTTTCATTGTTTAAAATATTTTTTTTTAATAAAAGCATTAAAGGCAAAATAAAAATGTGTTTATTTCCATAAGGTTTCTTCAAATTATCAGATTTTTATATTGAACGCATATTTAAAATTTAATTATTAGACATATTAGGGCAATTGAATTGAATATGTATGGTTTATATAAGAATAAATTAAATGGATTTTGGTTATTGAATTTTGAAATGACACTGATTCAATTGTTAAGTCGAATGGTATACCTCAAGCTATTTTAATTAATCTCGGGTTTGACGCAATATGTTTAAAAATAAATTTTAAAAACGAAAGAACAAGCATGGTGCATGTCAGAAAAAAAAAACATTCAATCGGGAGGAATCAATTAAAAAAAATTGGTTAAAAAATGAAACCAAATATTTTTGACAAAAATTGTTATTTACCAACTCTTCTTTTATATAATCTCACGAAATATGAAACAGCTCATTATGTGACATATGAATATCTCAGATGAAAAATATTAAAAATTATCATAAACTCCATGTTCCCTTTTATTCACCTCCAAAAGGCAAATACAACTTCAAACTGATTTAGCTCAGAAAGGAAGAACAAATCATTAATTTCTTTTCATTTCAAATGTTAAAGCTATTTTTAATTTTTCCAAAAAATTTGGTACTTTTGTGAATTGTTGTTAATACGAAAAGCGTGGGCAATTTAAATAAAGTAAAACTTGTGTTTTTTTTTAAATAGATGAATTTAGAATTTTTTTTCGTATTTAAAGTAATTTTTAATAAGCTTTCATAAAAAATATGAATATCAAGCATGTTAGTGAAAAATCCATACCAAATTTTATTATAGGGTTGTTATTTGAGTTAGGTCAACGTACTTCTAACTCAAATTCCATGTGTGTATACTAATTAGTGTAGGAGAGAGGCATTTTCAAATTACTTAATGAGTTTTAACATTTTTTCATTAACCCATTCCTGGTTTTTCCTTATATGAGCAGAGACGTACCATCCTGGCTTCTGCCGAGTGTAGCTCGGGAAAACTTGGGTAGTGTGAAAATTTACACTATGCAATCAGTTTTTCCCGAATTATTTCACATCTCCTTTTTATGGTTTCGAATAGTTGAAAAGTATCACTAGGGGGGAATTTCTGTAAAAAGAGTACGTCCTTCTGCTGAGTAGACCTCTTCACGAGTATCTGAAAGACACTTTGTTGACTACATACACTACCCTCCCCAATAGAGAAGAAAACAAATCACACAAGACAGTGTATTATTTGCTGTTCAAAGATAGATAGTAAACGTAAGAAGGTAAGAAGAAAAACAGGATTCTACTGTAGAAATTGCGATTTTGGTTATGTGCAGTACTGCGTTTTCGAATTTATCATACACGATCAAATTTTGATTAATAATTTCATAATCATTCATGCCAATGTGTCGTGACATATAACCTCCCCTAAGATTACCATCTTCCCGTCTACCGTTACTTGTTTCCGGACGTGTAGGCGGATTAACGAATTCAAGAGACATCATTACAAATCACTATATTTATTGATACCTCTTAATCAAGGAAAGTTACAAACTCACACACGATTCAAATTTATGAACAATAAAACACAGTGGAGAATGAGAAGGGGTTTCTACTAGCGGAACTACGGAATCGGAACTGAATCCACGAAAGATCAGCACCTACATTTACAGCTAACACACGTACACGTGTTCACAAATTTCTAAATCACTAACCTTCTTCTTGTACTTCGGCAGGTCCGTCGTGGTGCAGACTTATTGCTGGCTGGATCAGATTATGACTAGGATCCACACTCGACTTTCCAATTTCAATCTTCAGCTTAGCTCGTCGCGTCACTACTCACTAAATCTGTCAACGACTGCGTGTTGATTTAACGATGCTTCAATTCATTTTACTTCAAAAATCTAACTCTTCACTTTACTACTCTCTATTTCACGTTAACTCGTGAAACCCGAACTTAT
>BMAO01021107.1:0-23723 GCA_019973975.1 Trichonephila clavata | reverse complement strand
CATTTTGCGATTATTCCCTTACGGGAATCTGGCAACGATTTTTCGGATTCTTCACATTTCCGGCAATAAAAAAATTATGGCGTGTTTAATTGAAATAAAAACATTCTATGTTCTAAGTTGAACGAAATGCACACAGTACGCAAAATTATATTATGATCGGTTGAGTAGTTTCGGAGTCCATTGCGGACAAACACTGTGACACGTATATTTTATATATATATTATATATATATATATATATATATATACTTGATATTAACTGTTATCATTGTATTGTATTCTTACCTTTGGCGCTTTATTGTGTGGCGTCATCAAACTGTATTGACGTAAGTACGTATTTTATGTAATAAATGGCGAGTATTTCATCATACCTGTGGCTATATGTTTCAAACGTTTACACAAAAGGAAGTGGATTAATTTCAACCATTTTGGAATATAAGGTGGCAATTCGTCCTAAGAACCAATTAACTGATGATTAAATTTGCAAGTTTTGACCTTTTCTCTTTTTTGATTTACAATGACTCTCTTCCAAATTCCACTACTAGTGGCGCTGTTGTCGTTTTTTTTGGATGTAGTTGATGTACTATACCGTGATATCACTTGCATAGCTGTAGCTCATCTTTCACAAATATTTTCAGTTTAAAGACTTTTATATGCATCTTGTATACACACATACATGTATGTTTAAATCAAAGTATTTTTTGAACTTTCCAAATTATTACTTGAAGATAACTAAGAGTATATACGTCATAAATAAAAATTTTCATTCTTGTATACTCCACACTTATTCTTGTATACTTCACAGTTGTGTGCTTCACATTATATTTACAGCTTCAAAATATAAAACGCCAGCTTTACTCAAACTATAGGGCGCACCCCCTGAAGGGATGTGATAATCCAACGAAGGGGCACGAGAATGTCGAAAATAAATCATTATTTAAAAATATTATTAATTTACTGAAATGAAACAAAAAATGTATATTTACATAATAAAAAATAAAATATGCATTTATTCTGATATAATATGTTTATTAATGTACAAATATTGCACACTGTATTTGATATTTAAATTAACATTAAGTTAAGAACAAATTTAATAATTACCAGTACTCGATGAGCGTCATATATAAAATTATATAGAAAATTTAATTCTTATTTTGATAATTTGTGTGGTTTATAATTAAAGTCGAAATGTTGTTTTAGAGTCAAATAAACCGAATTCAATACATTGTTATTGTATGGAGATGGGGTACGAAGAAAATTATGACTAAAAATTGAGTCGCTAACATTGCAAGTTTGAGAAATACTGTTATAAGTGCTTTCAACGTTAACAAATTCCCGGAATTACTTCCTGAATAAAATCCATAGTAAATAATAAAAAAGACAAAAAGGATTAGGAATTAAAGAAGTAACAATTGATATACCAATTAGTTCAAATGCGTCTGTTTCTGTACAGATAAGTGTTGTGAATTGTTCCATGATCTTACTAGCAAGAATTTTATTCCTATTTCTCAGGTTTCTGGCTATCACGGTTTAACCTAGAAGCTTTGATAGGATTTACTATTAGGAAGTGGAATTGACCGATTTCACTCTGCTAACAAGTATTGCTTTCATGGATGATTGTTGTAGGATAAATAGCTATCTGTACCTGAGGATAAATGGAATAAACAAGGGGCTAGTAATCTCAAATGGACTGGGCGAAATATCACTGAATATTTTTAAAATAAATAATTATTCAAAACTTATTTTAAAATACTATTTGATATTGATCACTAGACTAAAATTCTTAAGCGATTGAAAATATTATTTTGTAGTCATCTAACGAATCAAAAAATTAGTATATAATTGTTTTGCTTCTATTAATTTGAATATGTAATAAAATTCAAACGATATCATTTAGACACATTTCTGAATCTTTCATCTACTATTTTAGTTTTTGAGATTTAAATGTGCTACATGCAACAATTCAAAGTATTAATATCAATACATTAGAAGATAATATGTATTTTTATCTCATAATCATTTCTTTTCCTGTTTAGTTCTGTTATTTTTTTCAACATTTTTAAATGGGTTTACATAGAGAAAGTGTAAATCTGGAATTAATCATTAAAAGTTTTACTCTAAATCATTCAAACCAATAATGTGTGCTTCTTTTTCTTAAATTTGAGGAATTGTTTCCGAAATATATTTAATCATTTTGTCACCTGGAATAACTCTATATATTTTGAGCAGCAACAGTAATCTGATTTTCATTTAGAAAGAAAACTCTTATGTGTGCAGCTTACAATAATGATTAGAAGTAAAAAAAAGTATAAACATGTAACCAAACTTTTATAGGCTCTTAAATCTTCTTTCAATAAAATGAAGGATAAAACAATTAAAGCTATATTCCCCCTTCGCAAAAGAATGCGCATAAACAAAAAAAATTATTAATTGCATTATCAGAAATTTCTATTTTCATAGGTCTTGTTGCAACTTTTAATTTTTTTTCTCTCTGTAAATATTTGGATTGGGCTTTTATGAGTTTTTAGAGATTGTTATTGATATAGTTGGTCATACTTCTTCAACAATTCTGTTGATGTATCAGACATAACCATGTAACTAAGTTCTCAAATATTTGGCAGTCAAGTCAACTCAGTGAAAATATACCAAACCATGCTTGATCTTTGTTGTCTTAAGTATCCTCACTTTATCTTAATTCTTTACATGTATACTTTATTATCTTTATTATTTTTCCTGATCTCTATTTCTGTTTGTCATTACTTTTGTTACCATATCACTTAATTAAATAAAAAAAAATACTTTGTCACGTGTTGTATATATGGATAATCTATTAAATTATCAGATTATAAGTAATATGGGGAATCAACCTAAGGAAAAAATTCAGAATAAAATCTTAACCCAATAAATTTATTCTGTTTGTGTTTAATTATGTGAGGATTTACATATTTCTTTTTTCATGAATACGTGCCAAACTTGGAAATCTTGCAGACAAAAATTAAACCTATCATCTCCAAAAAACTAATTTATCGTGCTGCAGGAGACTAAGCCTTTCTCGTTTAGATACTGATGGGTATATTACCTTCAACCTAAAATGCGTGCTCCACTGATGCTACTAATTAATCATAGACGCATTTAGAGCTCAACAATGAATCATTTCCACAAGTTTATTGAACGAAAACTTCACCTAGAGGATCTTTGTTGACGTTTTAAGCATTTGAGGGACGAACGTTTTAAAGTTAAGTACCGATTAGTTTGGAAAGGCTCTAAGAAAAAAAATAGTTTTGAACCACTGTGCTCTGACTACTTTTAAACTTTCCAACTAAGAAGAATTACTGCTTTATAAGCTCCATTCTTAGATGGAAATTCCAGTAATTTTTCTGACTGACACTTTTCGCCATGAATACAATGTAAGGACTACAAGCACAAATTTAAATTTTACTTGCTATAAATATAACAATCGAAAACACAATATCAAAAACAATATTTCTTAATGAAAATTAATACTGTTAATAAATAATAAAGTATAAAACATATTTATTTCAAAATAAAAATTAAATGTAGTAGTGCTAGTTTCCAACGAAATGTCATTACTGCAAATTAAATTATTTGTTTGTTGAGAAAAATCAGACTTTTTTAGTTATATTTAATTAAGAACATTTACCAACAATGTATAATTCGAATTCAATAAATATTTTTCAACAATTACATTAAATAACAAAACTATTAAAATATTGGTTGATTCAACTAACTACAAGTTCTTGTTTATAATGTTAAATATTATATTTATATTAAATACGTTTAATCAAGACAAATTAGTAAATTGTTCGTTTATAATATTAAGAAAAACTTTAAAAACCCAATTAATTAAGTTATTAAATAAATAACAATGCATAGCTAGTAAAAAGAGTGTTCTGCTGTTTAAAGTTTATTCATGAAAATAAATAAATAAAATTAATTTGTTCAATGTTAAGTTACGGATATTTGTACTGCTGAAAAATCTAAATTTTGCTTGAAAAATATTTTTCAGTTACAAAAGAGAAAATTATACAATTAACACTTTTAAAGATATGAAATGATATTATAAATATATACTTTAATTTTCCATGACGTTAAATAGTTCTTTTTATTGTCAAAAAATTCAATATTCCAGAAAGAAAAATGTGTTTTTAAAAGAGGGATGGAAACTATAATTTCCAAATATAGGTTTACAAAAAACATGATTTAAAATGTAACATGTTAAAAATATATTATGCAGCAGAAATCAAAATACAGGTCAAAAAGTAGTGTAACGTGCAATTTCTTGCAACGGACTGTAATGAAGCTTACTCATACTTTTAATCAATCACATAGATGCATTTTGAGCTGTATCTCTCTTTAATGAGATGCATCAGTAACATAACATGTTTGAGAATGTCTCTTCTCTTTTAGTTGCATTATTGATAAGGAAGCCATTCGCTTCGTGCTTGTATTGGTAACGTAAATGTATCGCATACGATATTTCTCACTTGACATAAGTACCCATAAAGTTTTTAATGATGATCCATAAACAATTTTGATGTTCCTGATATTTTATCAGACTGTAATGCTTTCTGTTATTTTAAGAAATATATATTGGGAAGGGTGCATAAAATCTATACTCCTTAAGAGTTACTTTGAAAAATGATGGAATGGAGCTATACTAATTTTTAGCAATGTGGATCAAGAATTTAAAGAAATTTGTTTAACTCCTTAAGGTATCCAACTACCCTAAAACTGCGAATTTTGCCAAAAATTGACAAATTATTTTATGATTTTATTTTACATACCATCTTATTAGCTTTATAAAAATACCAAGCTTATTAATTTACGTTCACTAGAACAAAAACTACAAGTGTTTTAATAAAAGCAAATGTCATTACTTTAAGCAAGATGTCATACTTTAAAACGCGTTTTACTTCAAATGTGTGTTTTTTTAGGTGTTCAAATGGAGACAGTGATTGGTAAAAAAGTTTTGAAAAAAGCATTAACAAAAATATTTTGCGTATGTTCTGTAAAACAATAGAAGTGTCTTAAATTTCATATTTACCAATCACTGTTTTATTGCAAAATGTACAGTCCGTTATGTTAATGTAATCACTGTGCTTTTAAGCAATTGCATGCACTAACTAAGATAAAGTGTTCTAGTTTTTGTAAAAAAATTGAAATATCTCTTATCCTAATGGTCATTTCAAAAAAAGAATAACGTAGAAACACATCAGAATTAAAAAATTGAAAATTTGTTCATAACCTTTTTGTGCAGAAAGAGCCCCGTTTTTGTTATTTGTGTAAATGTTTACCAATTTGTTTCCCATTTTAGTAATAATAATTTATTTTTCTCTTCTTATTTTTCGCATGTTTTTCTTAAAATGTACTAAACAAATCTAAAAACCACAAAAAATCCTCAAACCTTCCTTTTTTTTAAAAAAAAAGTGGAGAGGGATAACAATTTTTATTTTAAAATTGAAATTTTTGACATTAAACATGTTAATATGTTTATAGATTGATTCTGTTTGAGGGAGTATTGATTTAATTATTAAGAGTGAGATCCATTCAGTCTTGTTTACACTCTAAGTCATTCCGTGAATAAGTGAGCTGTAAAAATCTTCGAAATTAAAATCGAATACTTTTTAAATTTATATTTCATGTGCATTTTTTGTTGTAATTAATAAATAGGTATATTACCAGTAAGCATATTCATTACAAATATGTGAAATAGACATCTCATTACAAACGGAAAAACACAATAAATCCATACATCTTCTCGTTTATGTTTGAAATTCCATTGATAGCTTATTCAAAAAACAAACACATTGTCCACAAGTTGTAGTTAATTTCCTTTTTAATGCGTTATCAGATGGCACTCTTCTATTTTGGGATTGAACCAGAGTTTAGTTAAAACTATTGCTAGTTTGGCTGTTGGATTAAGAATGTTATGAGCGCATATAGATGCACGCAAATGCTTCTTACTCAGACATAATTTGGAAATAAACTCATAAATTAGATTCCTTATTACATTATTGATATTTTTTATTGAATACATTTATAAATCATCTTGCACCACAAATAGGTCTTACAGAAATAAGTATGAAACACATTACACAAAAGGAAAAAACAAAATTTAAAAGTAATGAAAGGTTCCAAATGCTTACAATGAATTAACAGAAATTTTCAAAAACACTTCTGATGGAAATAAGTTGGTGAAAATCTGGAGATCAATTGATATTAATTCATTTTAGAATAAGTCTTAGGATATTTCTTCCTCTGACAAACGTGTCATTATTGATAACGAAAAATATTTTTAACAAAGAAAGAGTCAACAAAATCCTAATGTATTATCTAAAGGAAGTGTTGTATTTATATTCGGAGATTTTGTAAGGGACGAAGAAAGCTGCCATGTATACATTTTTAAATTAAAAACAATAGCCATATATATAATGTGCTTTCAATAATCTTTATATACACGCATGTAAAATTTCATTTACCTTTGAAAAAAGTCAATCAAAAATTTATGTTATAATATTTCGCTATCCAGTTGATTAGTTTAAACAAAAGTTGTTCAATTTTAATCAAGAGTTAAATGGAAGTTACTGAAATGCATAACATAAATGGGATTATTTCTCACTTTTAGTTCCTCTTTTTAATAAGTTATGATGACATTTGTTTTGAGATACTACTGAGGAAACACACACACATAACATTTTTCAAAATATGAAAATTACTAAAATTTTCATAAAATAAATGAGAATATGAATCTGCTCTCTCACTCTATCCTTATAAAACAATTAATTATATCGAAACATGTCAAATATGTCGAATGTTTTTATTCACAAAGATATCCAAGTGTTAATGAGTTAAATAAGTCCATTCACATTTTTTTTTATAAAGTGCAAAATATGTACTGAAATTTACTTTTATGTTTGTGTGGGAAAATTCTACTCTATACTTCAATAAACATGTACTAAAAATAGATAAGAAATTTGTACAAAATATTTTAAATGAAGGCATAAATATCTGCTATCATAGCATATTTTGGCCTTATTAAAAATAATTTTGCTACGTATCATCTTTGAAAGCCTTTAAATATTATATGATAATTGAAATGTATAACATATTTAAGAGTTCATATGGATATTTCTATTTGTAAAGATAAACTGAAATTTATTAACAAAAAAATCCCAAGAACAGATAATTGGTACATATTATATTCCACTCTTTTAGTACAGAAAGTCAAAGCATTGTCAAAGTAGATCCAATGAGCATGTCTTTTTCTTATATCAGATTGTAACTTAAAAGACAATGGATTATAAATGGAATCCAATATATCAAACATTAGTTCTGAATAGAATACATTAACTGAAGTTAGATAAAGGTATATACTGCTAACAAGTACTTCAATACACCTCATCGGATAATTTTCAGAATATCAATGTATATTAAACAGATGATTTTTCTGCTCTGATAATTCAGGTAATGTATTTTTTTACACGCGAATGCTTTCAAAGAATCTTGCAAAGAGTTTATTTACTGGAATGCTTCCATAAGCTTGTAAGACACAAAATTCATATCAGTTCCTTTCAAGCCAACACCACCATACATAATAAATAAACTTTGCAATTATGACATCTTACAAAAGCAAATGTGGCGAGTATGTACTTTGACATTTCAATCTGCAGACGAAGCAATTGGAGTCATTTATCAAGCAGCTTAATAGGATTAATTGCAAGCGACGAATGTTTTCTTTCTTCGCGTTGTTATGTGAGAGAACTAATTATGAAGATCCGCCCTTATCTCGTACTGTTTCACTCGTCTTCTCGTAAAAGATTTTCTTCTAACTGTCTCTATTAAAGCCATTAGGCTGAAGCCTTATTACTTTCGTCATTCATGAGTTTAAGCTTTCTTCTGGTAATTTCATTGATTTTTTTCCTCCTTTTTCAGTTCAGATGTTTTTAGAAATTTTAAACTTTGGGAAATTCTCATCTTATGCGCTGAAAATCAATAGTTTTTAAGAAAGATGCTGATAATTAAAGAGATAAGAGTCTTCCTTAGTTATTTCAATTCACTGTTATTTTAATTTCTTAAAAATAATGTTACGCACGCTAAGGATGAAAAGTTTAAGAATATGCTTAGCTTACGCATTAAAATATTTTCTGTTAATATAATAAGATGTACATAAATTAGGAATATTTTTGGCAATAAGCTATTTTATACAGCACATTAATTTGAATGACCCTTCCTTAAAACTAAGAAACATTCTAAGCATCTGCAAGTATTTTGCTTGGTTATTAATTTCAGAAGTAAAATACCGAAAATCAAAACATATTTTATACAAGAATGAGTTGATTAAATCAACCAAAGTCATATGGTTTTATAAAATATGAATAATTCTCCAAGATGTAGGTACTTTCTGTTATTATTTTTTCCGTAATTTTAGGTGTTTTTCTGTTCCACCGGCGCAAGTGATAAAGTCACTAAAAGTGAAACAACCGACACCAAACGGAATATTCCTGCTGGTAACCTTTTACCACCACATTTTCAAAGCAAGGCGTGATCTCATATTATCAGTAATGTCTTTTTTCATAATACATCCAAAACTGGATGAAAAACCATTGACAACTAATATTTATAAGTATTTTTTCTGCGCATATTGTGTCTTCTCGCCAATTTAGCGAGATATGCGCAGGTGAATCAGAAAAGTACCAAATTAATGAATATTTCTCCTTGGAAAGCGTAATTACGTAACCTTCTAACCATATAATATTTTAAGTGGCCATTTTTAAAATAAATATTATATTTAACATTTCATTCAATAGAAAACCTTAGCCGACGGTTATTCTGAAGTTGTCAAAGCTTTATCTCAAAATTCAAACGAGAAATTGAATTACAAAATCATTTCCATAAAGAATGAACGACCCCTTCTTTATACCTAAAAATTTAAAACTATAGCCTTGAAGTGCACAGTTGCGAGTTCTACACCGTATTTTACGGAACTTCATAATTTTTCCAATTCTTCAGTATTATTTCAGTGTCTACAAAATGCACATTTGAGTTCAAGTATACTTGTTAAATGAGTTTTTGATAAACTTTAGAATATACTTCATTTTTCAGTTCACCACCCGAGTAATAATATCATAAGAGTCGGGAACTGATATTATATAAAAAATGAGTAACTGATATTATATTAAATTAAAAATAAAATGTATAGTTTTTTTTCCTAAAAGTAGTAGAATTTTTAGAAAACAAAATTATATTTTCCTCACTCTTTTACATAATTACATTTTTTAAGGGAACCAAAACGATTTTCAACTACGGAAATTTGATTTTTTGAATTTTATAGTAAACTTAATGCTGAGTCCAAAAATGTATAACATGTATCGGTTTAAAGCTTAATACCTAAGTAATTGCAGTTTTAAAATGTAAACAACAGCTATTGCGGTTACAACAAATGTCTTTTTATCTGGAGAAAAGTATATCTACAAACATTCTCTCACAGAACCCCAGTTCTTGTCAAGATTAAAAACATAATTACAAACACATACATAATTTTTTAAGCATGTGTTTAGAGACTTAGCTGCAAAAGAACTTTTACTAAAATATTTGCATGATCGTACCCAGATCCTAAATGAAAGCTTCAAAAACTGTGTATGGAATCAGGTTCCAAAAAACACAATTGTGGGGGAAAAAATTTGCAAATTGGTGTAATGGACGCAGTGATATGATTTAATGAAGATGCACACACAGGAACAAAATAATTAAGAGCACTAAAAATAAATCTTGGGATAAACAATTGTGAATGCTTTCGAAAAATTGGCAAAGTTAGAATTTGTGAAGCTGAGATGACAGTTTAAAAAACCAGCAAAGAGGCCAAGACTATTGAAAAACAAAATAAAAGAAAGAAGAATGCTTTAGAAGGGTTCCTGAAAGATGAATACAAGTCTGGATAATTTTAAATAAAAACATTTAGTAAGCTGTACAATTTTATTTGGTTTCTTTCATATTACTCAAAATGTGTTTTTCTATATTTTAGGTACATCTATAGAAAACTCTATCTATTATATTTTGGTGAAATTTTTGATATGAGCTTTTGTATAATTATAATGTATTTAATGCTACTAGTGTAATTTTTAAAATGTTAATATTTTTATTTTTACTGCCAATTTTCTAAAAAAAATAAAAAATACCAATTTTATCAAAATTTTAAGAAAACGAGATTCAATTTTTAAAAAAAAAATTTCTAAGCAATTAAATATAAGAAAAAAATTAGAGCATTAAAATAAAGGTACAATTTTGTAACTAAAACAGCATGATTTGTTGTTTTATACGTTATAAAAGGTACCTAAGGTACCTAATCAACCATATGTATACGAAACCACCATTTGAAGTGTACTTTTTCAAATCCTTATATATCTAAAAATATTGTACATATTTAAAAGTTTTATAGTATAGTATATTAAGAAAAGTATGTAGATTGTATGACACATTTTTTTTGTTTATGCAGTCCTTTTGTTTTTGAAAATAATTTTTCTTCGAAAATTGAAATTTTGCTTGTTTTGCGTCATTGCGAACGTCCCGGTTCCCTTAAAGTAGCATTTCGTGTTTATTCACCCATATTGTAATTTTTTTATAGCTGTATGGTCATTATCGGTACATTTGATCTGTATATTGTATATGCGGGGCACAAGGAGCTTGTCTTAAAACAATACCTTTCAATTTTCGATGCATCTTTAGAATTTGTTTATACTTTGTCTTTACAAATTCAGCACGATTTTATATTTTCACTCTTTTCATGTTTCGAAAACGCCATTCTTTGTTTTAAGTCAATGTTCATGAAAAAAAAATACATTTAATTAAAGTAATAGTATTAAAATAATATTATCTAAAAAATAAATAATAACATATAATTAAACCTAGTATCTTATAATAATTATTAACTCACATCTTACACAACTGCATGTATAATAATAACATAAAAACTTTAAAAAAAATAACTATCTTTAAATTATTGGATAAAACTTTCCAATTTCCTTTTCTGGAAATAAATTAATAAAAAAGAAACACGAAATTTATCCTAGCTTATAAGATATACAAAATGATTCGTAAAAATAAAGTATACGCTTTCCAGATGCTATAAAATGGTAAAAATCCTAGACAAGCTCCACCTCAGGAAAAAGTAGGGTATTGTATTAATGTTTATGTCTCACCCCTGAGGGAATTGACGTAGGTAATAGAGCATGTGTGTCATGTGACTAGTCAGTCAAAATTGCAGCGTTCGCACTGGAAAAGTCTTTTTGTGCTCTTGAATTTAGCATAATGCTACTGGAGCCACTGTTTTGGATATGTTACTGTTGGATTAATTGGATTGTGCCCTACCACACTGTTCGGTCAACGCCCGAAATTATCTCAATGAACATGTCCCTCACAGAAGGATTGAACGAGTCACAAACTGCAACAAGCTCTCGTTGGGGCCGTGGGTAGCCTAATGGTTAGAGCATCGAACTCCAGTCCGGAAGGCCTGGGTTCGATGCCCGATGGCACTAAATACCCTCCGAGTGCGTTAATTCAATAGGTCCGAAAGTCTTGTGGGCTGTCACAGCAGAAACCACGGGTGCAGGCGGCTAGATAATGTTTATCTCTCCTCTAGACTCATGCCTAAATTTTGGAGGTGGAGATAGGTAGTGTTGCCTTCTATCGTGTTAGAACCGAACCAAATAGTACTGTCACCTGCATGGTGCTCAAACATTAAAACATCTAACGTCAGGCGTACACCTAGTCCCTTACCACGATGAATTTCGTGTGAATCGATCTGACACCGTCAGACCGGTGCCATTAGAAACAACAACAACAGCTCTCTTACCCAAGAGCCATCAAGAAATGTTATCTTACACCTTGCGATTTCTTTCTGGGAGTGGGGGTACGTAATGGACAAGGTATTCGTCCCTTCACTTCCTGTTGATCACCGTATCACAACCGCTATTGATGGACTTGATTCAGTTACATTAACACGCGTTTGGGAGGAAATGGATTACCGGCTCAATGTGTGTAGTATGACTAAGGGTTCACGCATAGAATATTTATGACCGTCTCTAACAAAACTTGAAATAATTTCATACAATTCTGTTATAAGTGACATTTTATATCTTAAATTGATCGTGATTTATATTACATTGAAACTGTATACTTCTTTATGAATCGTTCAGTATAATCGACAGTAATTTTAATAAGACCCAAATTTTAGCCGCCTGATATCTGACATATGATACACGAATCAGTTGTTTGATAAAATAATACATAAAGTTTTCATACATATATATTATTTTGATCACTAGCGCAAATCAAGTACACATTAAGATGTATTTAATTACTAATGGTCTTCAAGGATTTGTAGAAAAATGTGTCAAGTATTTGTTTGATCTTGCTCAAACACTCGTTAAAATAGAGGTTGTAAAACAAATAATTAAAATTAGGAAGTAAAGCCGAAATATTTATATAAAAAATTCAACTTATTTGGCAATATTCGAGGGAATCTCAATGATACGTTCTGATAAAAAAAATATTAAAGTGATTTGATTGGTTGTGAACTGAAGAATAATAGTAAAAACATTTGAGACTTCATTTTCTTTTCAGTGGGACTTATGCTGATACTGCTTCACCAAGCGACGTGTTTTGGTTTAATTAAATAACTGAAATTATACACACACACACACACCACACACACACACACACATATATATATATCCAGTGGTGGATTACAAGACAACTGCAAACAAAATGAGAAACAGAGAACACTTACAAAAAAGAAGTTAAAATTTTGTTTTTTTTACACAATACGAGTATTTTAAGGAACGAAATCAACCATTTAAATACCTAGGTAAAAATTGTAAATGATACACTGAAATGTTCTCAAAGCATTTTTCCTCGTTTTTCACAGAAAAACGTATCTTTAGTTATAATTCTATAATTATGAATTAATGAAATTAAAATCCCCTAATCCTTTTCTAAAATTTATTACTTTCTTATGAATCAAATGATAATTTGTTATTTTTATTTTAAAAAAATTGTTTAGCTTCTTATCGAGTTTTATCAAAATGTCTGTCTTCACTATCAGGAATTGCTAATATATTTAACTATAATACCTTTAAAGTATCTTAGCTTCCTTTAAAACTCCCCATGTTCAATATTTACAATTTACATTTAATGACCTATAGATTCAAATAAATAACTACTTTCATCTTGACAAATTTACTCATTTTTCAATAACACGCATTTGACGTAAAAAAAATACTTTAAACGATGTAATACAATAAAATGTATATACCATTCCTCTTATGCTTTATTTTTAAATATTTTCTTCAAGACAAAGTTAAAGAAGAATGAATGTGACTTTAAACACTCATAAAACTGAGTGTTCCTTTCAGAACAAAAATAAGTTGATCCCGTCTTCGGAAAAAAATGTTCTTAAAGATTTTATTACACCGTAATGCTATTTCTGAAACACAGTATCAGACCTTATCATTTTGAAAGGTGTAGTTTACGCTCATGGATAAATATCTAAAGAAAAATGCTCATCCTAGTTTTAGAGTCCCCTAAAAGCCCTTTCATGCCTCCATTTCTCAGAATAAGAAACTCTCAATGTCATCTTTGGTGATCTTCTTAAGAGAAAGTGCCTCAGAAAAAAGGATGCAGACTTTATCGTGAATTACGTTGCATTTCACAAAACCTCTTAATACAGTATTCATTCTAGCTTCAGCATTGCTGAAAAATATTCTGCTCGTCTTTAAGATAGAATTGTTAAAATTGTTCGAACGTTTTTATGAATGCACTTATAAAAATATTTGTAACATATTTTTATCATAATAGACTTAAATGAAGACAAGAGAGAAAAGTACATACTCGTAGATATCCTAAATGATTTCATTCATTCGTTTTCAACTTATTTTTTTAGGAAAAAAAATAATAAATTTAAAAATTAAACAAGTGGAGTACATGTATAATCGTCTATATACATATTCCAAAGTAATAGTAATAGTTAAAATTTTGTGACACGAAATAATTAGTATTTTCTGCTTTATTTAAATAATTGAAAACATTTTTGATTTTATTTATATTCAAGTGATTGAAATTTCTTTTAGGAATACGATTTATTCTTTTTTAAATGAAATATGTTGAAAGAGATCATTGGAGTTTAGTACACGAATAACACTATCATATTTAAGTAATAAAACTGTAATAAATACGTAATTAGATTACGTACATAGATTTTTACTATTAAACATTTCTTGATATATATGTTTTAGATCAGTGATTCTCAACCACTGTGCCGTGGCACTTTTGTGTGCCACCCAAGTCTTTCAGTGTGCCGCCAATTTTTTTTTAAAATTATTAATTTTACTTTTTAAAAAAACTGATATCCAGAATCGAATCGTTTGGCCGTTCTATGGAAATAAACTAAGGGTATTTGTAGTATTTTTTTAACTTATTCTTTCGCGGATAGATAGAAGTGTTTTCAAGATAAGTAAAATCCTTTTAAACTCTTTTTTATTCTTAGTGTTCCGCAAAATTTTAAAATTGTTAAAAGTATACAAGAACAAAACAAAAAAAAGGTTAAAAATTATTGATTTAGTTTGACAAGCCCCTAAAAAGATCAAGGTGAACTCTATAGTTGATTTTGAAATACTGTAGTTAAATTCAAGAAAACTATCAAATGCTATTGATTTATTTATGCAGTTTATCTTGTATTTAGTAATATTTACTAATGATTTATATATTAAATTACAAAATAAATTGTTTAAATAGACTATTCTTCTGCAACAATTATAATAAAAGTGTACAGATTATACAAACTAAATGAATTTTAATTCTTTAAAAAAAATCGGAATTCAAGGAGAAATGTATTCTTTAGTCGTTATAACGCAACATGATCGACATCGGTTTTCCATTGATAATATTAAGTTATCGTGCCCACGTATAGAAATAAAAGACCAATATACAACTACCGATTTCGCTCATATATATTCCTTCGAGAAGATTTAATGAAGAAACTTATGTGCCTACGTAACTTAATAGCGTTCTATCGGCTTTAAATCAGGTGAATAAGATTGGGACATTCCCTACATCTTATGCGTTGACATTGGAACATAATTTTTACAAGCCCTGAACTATGTTGACAAGCATTATCGTCCAACGCCAATAGCAGTAATAAAATGTATTACATAAGGATCAAAAATTTCGTCTCGTTGTCATTAACCGTTCACACTGAACACATACAATTGTGTCAAAAGAATGTATTGAATTCATAGAGACTGATTTTTTGCTCCTTCATAATCAGAACACAACGAGAGTCACTTTAAAAAGGAATCTGAACCCATCTGTAAAAACTCCAGATCATCATTATTTCCTTGTTAAGTCGATATGATTTCTATCCGAGGTTACATTCAGCAACGTCTTAGTGCTCCGTTTCATAGCCAAATTTAAACGTTTTTCTCGCACACAAACACCATTGTGAATTCTTCAAATGGGCGCCTTCCAACCGTAGCTTATGTTCTTGTATGCTGCCTAGAAATGTGTGACAATGAACTGAAGAACTGCAATATTTCTAATTCTTCGCTTAGAAAGAACAAGAAAATAATCACCGAGAGTTGATAATCTGATATGCGTGGATAACTTTCAATACATCTTCTTAAGACTGTATTTTCAAATTCGAATTCATTTCGCAGTTGTTAAACCACACTTCGAGCCACATTTAAGCAGTCTGAAACTATTTCATAAGGGATAGGATAATTTACATTCATTAGATGGTCCTTTGTTTACAGGATTATATAATATTTTGAAAAAGAAAGTTTTAGATTGATAAAACAATTCCTTGAAAATCTTCAACAATTAAAAAAAATTAAGAAAAATTTTCGTGTATTTTTTATGAAGTCATTTTTGTAAATATTGAGTAAAACATAGCCCAGTGGCTAAGTGGTAATGTATAGCGCTTCCACGCCATAGATCAGGGGCTCAAATCTTAGGCTAGGCAAGGTCAACTCTACCATCCGTCCCTTCAGTGGGTCAATAAATGAGTACCAAGAGCTTGATTGGGAACTGAACAATGGGGTTTTGCGTCAGTTTGACCACTTGACTGAAACATCTGCGCAACCTAGCGCTTAAGGTCACGAAAACTGAGATGGGCACAGAAAACCTTGGCCCTCATGGGCTGTTGCTCCTCTGACCTCAGTTAAGAGTAATGTATGCTTTTAGTTTTAGTATGAATTATTATCTTTCAAGAAACTAACTTTACTAAATTTGTCAAGAATCGTATAGGAAAAATATACATGTTGTAGCTAACTTTTGGAAGCTTATGTGTTATTAATTTTTTTCTTATGTTATACTTCAATAAATATTTTGTAAGGTATACTCCATGAAGTTTGTGAATTATGACACACACGCTTTCTCTCTTATATTCTTTATCCAAATCATTTTACTTTTTTTATTGAAAGCTCAATATTAATTCTAGGAATAATCAACATTATTATAGCAATTTTTTCGATAAACTTAAATTTCTTTTAAAAGTGTAATGATCAAATATAGATTCATTCGGAAAGCAAAAATGTAGATTATTTTAAATTGTAGTTAGTACGTATTATAAATAATAGACTGTAAAAAATTTTTCTACAAGATCGCTGTGAATTCACTGTTGAGAACAGAAAATTTTACATGAAACGCCTTTAAGTTCAAAATAATGAAGTATATCATATGAACAAAGAACCATTTCTATATCATGAGAATACATTCACCTTCTTTGTTCATTGTATATTCCCATGAATAAAATTTTATTGATGTGAATACAAACTTTTATCCTCTTCCAAATATTCAACTTTCACTCTACTTTTATGTTTGTAGCACCATAATGTTTACCACCATTCTTTAGAGAAGATACCTAATTTTAAAGAGAGTGAAAGTGAGAGAGAATATATAACCGCTTCTCCGTGACTGATACAGATTTATACTTTTCCTTAAAAAGAAAATAATTTTCTTCTGAAAATACTAATTAGAAACACTAATGAATACAAGCTATTCCTTAAAAGCTCCAGGGATTTGAATCACGAGTTATCCTACTTATTTATAAAACAGGCTCCATCCTAAGAAAACACTGTTGAAAGGAATAAAGTTGTAAACAAGGAAAGAGACTAAATTTTGCATTAATTGATATTCCTTATGCATATGTTTACTTTCGTCTATCCTTTATCATTTAGCGTTTTGATTTTGGATAGATAAAAATCCCCAATCTTAATTTATGATCCTTTGAAGTTAAGAATTTGTGTCGGTATATTGAAATTCGTTTGATGTTATGCATTTAAGAAAGAAATCGCAAAATGTTATGTGATTTAAACATAAAATTGTTTAACATGCTGATATTTCAATACATTACTACCATTAGAATCGCAACACCTCTAAGGAGGTACGGTACAAACATCAAATTTACATGAAAGGAAGATTTCGCTTGGCTATGCAAATCACATAGCTTTGAAGAAAGAATTGGTTCTCAAACTCACACCCACAGTGTAAATGGAAATTATGCATCGGAATTCTGATGATTATTTTTGATTACTTCTGAGGAGATGTTGTCGTGCTTCGCAAAAGAAGGATAAATTGTTACATATACATGTTGGAGTTCCATAGCAGTGTATTCTTATCCTATAGAGAATGTGGTTTATCTTTTTTTTAGAATCCAAAAACAGTCATGTGGATATGAAATCATTGAGATCAGAAAGGTCATACTATATAGGCTATGTAGAACTTCAACGGCCTCCATCCACTAATGGCCGACTGGACAGATATGTTCCGTGGTCGGCCTTGCAAGATCGGACAGAAAAATTATAGACCTGGAATACCGAAGAGAGCTCTCAGAAGGATAAGTATCAGCAAGGACTATGTTACAATGTTTGAAACACGTATTGTGCACAACAGACATTATTGCGGCATTTCTACTGCAACGTAAGGAACACATAACAAAATTGGTGTTCCTAAAGACTCAATTACATTGTTTTATCATATGAGTCGCGTATCTGCTTGTAGCATCACGGTAAACGTATCAGTGACTGGAAACTCTGAATAGAATTCATGCATAATCTGCTTGCGTTTGATATCGTTAAACGGACTCTGCAATTGTGTGGTGGTGTAGAAATAAATCGGTATCCTACTTAAACAGCTCTTGTTTGTGTGTCATCGGTAATCTTAACAGCTAGCGTTACGTTTCTTAGATCTTAAGGCCAGCAACTGTACCCTTACTTTGAACATCGGGACGTCATCTTTCCACATAATATAATACAAGGCCACATTCTGACCATTGTGTCCTTACTTACCTTGACACAAAAGATTTTGGCCTGTCATCTTTCCACATAGTATAATACAAGGCCACATTCTGACCATTGTGTCCTTACTTACCTTGACACAAAAGATTTTGGGCTGTTACCTTGGCCATTACGTTCAACAAATATCATACCCATAGAAACATCTGGTCCGAAGTTGCTGAGAGACTTGACTGTCCCGGTTCTACAGCAACTAGGATTCATAACGTTTTGCTTAGACTTGCAGCAACACTTTGGAATGATTTTCTTGTACATGTCATCTTATTATAGCTCAGATGATCTAAGTTTCAGCCATTTTAGCTGCTAGAATCAGAAGGTATGAACACTAATTTCAGACCCCGTATGGACACAAATTGCCTAAAAGTTTAGTAATCATGTATTATTTCAAACAACATGGTATATTTACTATAAATAAAGTTTTGTCATTTGATTTCCTTCTTGGTGTTGCAATTTCAGTGGGTTTGATAAAAGTTAAAACACTTTAAATTTTTTAAACACACATAGAAAGTATGACGAGATTATTTTGATTATATCTACCTACATTTTTATAACATTATCATTTTTTTTAAACAAAAATTAGCTAAAGATCAATTAATGTGCATCAGAAAAATAAACATGAATTAAAAAACAAATTTCGAAGTGTTAATTAATTTTTGTAAAGTAAATGATGGAGGGAATATTTATATATATATATATATATATATTTAACACAGAATTTAAATAAAAATATTTTTTCGAAAAAGATATTTTTTTTTTTTTAAATTAAAACTAATTTCTATCTACCATACACGATTGAATTAGTACAAAGTATCTAAATTAATGTGTTTATAAATATGTTCAGTTTTTTAGTTTTTCCATATTGTATTAAGGTATTTCTATGAAATTGTTTCTGACATAATCCGTTTCTTTACATTTTATGCAACTATTTGTGAATAAAATCAATATCGAAGATTAGATCTAAAGTCTTAAAGAATTTTTGAAGTTTAGATGGGGTTATTAAGAAAAAAAAGTGCTGTTTTATTAATAAAAATAATTCCTTCGAAAAACTACATGCCAAAATTTTAAAGTTTAAACACATTTATTAAGATTCAAGTTTTATCTTTCATTGCTAATATGTAGATCACGGGTGTCAAACTCGCGGCACACATCGAACATATTTAAGGCTCGGTCAATATTTCCCACGCAATAATACAATATTTTTTAAATTCCTGAAATTCGAAAGATAGTAGCAAAAAGAGGTGTCAAGTGTAAAGATATAAACATTAGGTTTTTTTTATATATGTTTCTTATAATGTATTATTAGAAAATAAACCTACGTTTCTATGAATATTGATTTTTTTGCGTCCCACCTAAAGTTAAACCTGTTTCTTTGGCCCAAGTTAGCATTCGAGTTTGACACCCTAGATGTTGTTTAATTTGTTTCCGAAAATTAGCTTTAGATGTGTACATTTTTCATACACTTGTGTCCAAAATTAGGCATAAATCGTAAAATGCAAAAACATGGAGTAAATATTCGTAAAATTATTCCAAATTTCTTGCGGATATTAATTGGGTGATAGAAGAAACATTGAGTTTATGCAAACTTTTTCAGTCGACTACGTCCTGCGCGAAACACCGGGGCATATCTGAACGCGGAGAAACCAATTCACACATCATAGGCAGTTCAGACAAGTTTCGTGCAACTCCTGTGCGATGGAACGTTTGTTAACCATCAAACGAGGTGAATGATGGCACAAAGACGCCAATTGGACATGTTTACGAAATGAAGAATCGTTGGAATGCTGGAATCTCACGATCACAAACCGAAGTGTCTCGAATTCTGAATGTGGACCAGTCTGTGATTCAAGACTGTGGCAGAGGTTTTCAAAGAACAGGAAGATGTTACCCGACAACCAGTATCAAGTCGACCAAGAGTCACAACCCCTCGCCAAGACCGATTCTGGTAATAAGTGCGCGACGTCAGAGGGGCAGTACTGCAGGCGCACTGTGTTCGGCGCTCACAGTCGCCACAGTGAATACGAATTTCGAGACAAACTTTTTACAGGAGACTCAATCATGCTGGCTTGTATGCCAGAAGACCAGCAGTTTGCATTTCCCTCACGTCTGCGCATAAACGCGCTCGTTTGAACTGGAGTTTGAAATCATCAACATTGGAGTGTGGAGAGTGGCCAATGTGATATTCAGTGACGAGTCCGGTTTAGTCTGAGTAGTGATTCTCGGCGGGTAATCGATATGGAGAGAACGTGGAACACGTTTTAAACAAGAAACATAACGGAAAGACATCATTTTCCATCAAGGGGAGTAATGGTATGGGCAGGCATCATGATGGAGGACGCACAGACCTCCATTTCTTTGACACGTGGCCTGTGACTGCTCAAAGATACAGAGACGAAGTTTCTTCAGCCTTATGTTCGCTTGTTTTGAGGTGCTGTCGGTCCTGACCATATTCATGGATGATAATGCGTCACCGTGCTGATTGATGACTTCCTTGAAACGGAAAACATCCAGCGCATATCGTGGCCTGCGGACTCCCCTGATTTAAATCCTATCGAGCATTATGGTATATGCTCGGGAGATAAATTGCAGCCCTTTCGCACCCACCAAGCTCCGTTTACAGAACTAAAGAGAGCTCTCCAAGAAGATTGGAACCGTTTGAGCCACAACTCATTCATCATCTCACAGCAAGTATGGTAAATTGCTGTGCAGCGTGCCTAGCTGTCAGATCTCACCACATGCCTTATTAAACTGGATCATCAGTATTTTGTTTAATGTTTTCTTTCATTTTTCTTTAAAGTGTGAATCCTTGCTATGCTCAGTTTTCTTTCAAACTGCTACTTTGGGTAGTAAAGTTAATTATTATCATTCTTTTGATTTACTTCCTTATTTTATAACCATTTTACACTCGCATATCACATTTCCTGCCATTCTAATTTATAGTTCCTTCTTTATTCACATAATTATCAATTATGCTTAACTTTTGGACACCAGTGTATTAATCAATTTATATAAGCATTTGAAGATTTGAAATAAATCATTTGCATAAACTTACTTTGGGATGGCATGCTTATAATCTAAATTCATGTCGTAAATATTGAATAAATTTTAATTTTTATAGCACCAGGACCAATAAGTTTTGAGAAACTTAGTGAAAAAAATTATATTACCGTATGTGTGTGTGTGTGTTTTATGAATAGCCTTATATTTTTTTGTAAAAATAGATCTCTGATAATATATAAACTTTTACTAACTTTAGTTTTTTAAATGCAAAGTTTATTATTTTACCGATTAGTTTTCTTGTTTAGCAAATAAATAAAATTTCAAATCAGAGTTGTATCTAAAAATTAATTGTAAAAATATTTGAAATCTTCTTGAAAAAAATTTTTTTTTAAATAAAAAGAACAAAGACTGATTGATTTATATCAAGTGCAGATTCTTAGGTTCCAATTAAATTAAATTTTATTTTTTTTAAATGTAAACCATCAAATATTTATTTAAAAAAATATCTTTTTTTCTACCAAAATATACAAATAATGATAATTACTTAATCATAAACTTACCAAACAAAAAATGATTTTTGTCACAAAGTAAGCTTTTTTTTTTTGCTTTTATATCTTCCTCTTTCGTCATCATTTATTTATTATTTTAATTACTTGAGGTATATTGATGAAGAAGGGGACTGGAATACGGAAAAATACAAATGCAAAAATAACTTTTTAGCTTATCAGTTGATTAAAAATATGTCTATCTGCATTTTTTCCTTTTTTAATAGCATTTTTATAACATTCAAAAACAAATTTAATGAACACATTCTCTAGTTTATAAATGTCTAAACACATATTTATTTTATATTTCAAATTGAGCTTTGTGGGGTTTGGTATTTTACCATTGCAGACCTAGAACATTTTCCAGGAATTGCTATTGCTTTTAAGTGTGATATCAAAAATGTAATTACCAATTACTGCGATGCGTCCCAGGTTCCAAAGCCCTTGAACTAAGACGATGCGAGCGTGTACTAGAAATATTATTTTGCCAAGTGCACTAAAGTCAAACAAGCACTATAGGGATCTTTAACATTCCGCATAATCATAAGGCATGGGTGTTGACGATTTCTTGCATCATTAAAATCCACCGACTTCGGCTGGGATTGAACCCAGAAACCCTTGGCATACAAGGCCAGTGACTAATCATCTACGCCCAAATAAGCCTTTCCAAATAATAACTAGAATTTTTAAAATCCCCAAAAATTGCTTACATAATTTTTTGTACAATATCTGTTATTCTCAAGTGCATTATTCGATAGATTCCCTCAGGTATTCAGACAAAAAACTTTTTTAAAAAATCGAAGAAACTTTCGCTGTATTTTCTAATTATGTCAATATGTTCTGAATATTTTACATTTAAGCGGTTAAATAAACTCGTATTTAAACTTAATTTAATTAAAATTAAGAAATATTCTGAAATGAAAAATTGATTTATAATTAGACAGTGCATTGATTTTTTTAAAAAAAAATTCTTAGAATACATTTTTGAATATATTTTTAGTAATGCTAGATTAGAGAGAGAGAGAGAGAGAGAGAGAGAGAGAGTAGAGAGGAGATACAAACAATTATATTTAAGACAATATTGCTTCACGTTAACCTTAAACTTTATGTTTTAGGATGCTAAATTAGATTCTAATTTACTTTTTTCATTTATTTTAAACATTTTAAAATCGAAAATTCCATGTACTATAATCTGATCAATACACTTGATCAAAATTAATTCTGTTTATTTTCTACTTGTAAATAATTTAGAAATCAATAGTATTAAAACTATTATGAAAATGTATCTTCGGTAGCTTTCATTCGAATTATTAAAACTTATAAAATACATGATTTCAGACATCAAATATTTGGGATGGCGATTCTTATTTCTGTTATATCAAGATTTTGGAATTTAATGTATCGTAATCTACATTTTTAAGTGATATTTTTTGTCTTCAATACCATCAGTATTTTTTCTGCTGAGAAACTTCCTAATGTATTTCTTTAAGATTATATAAAAGTGAATATTCAACATAGAACATCCAAAAAAAATGTTTTTCCTTTATTTTTTTTTTTCATTTGAATAAGTAATATAACTAAAATCGTACGTTTACTTCATTTGTAATATTGCACACATTCTTGTGGAAAAGGCACTTTTACTAGAATCGGTGCATAGCGAAGTTAAAAGAGCTACTAAAATTGAATTCTTTAATCTGGAATTGCTCAGGCAGTAGGTAAATGGATATGTGAGGAAAATATGAGGAAAAGGGAAAACATTTTTTCTGCTGAGAAACTTCCTAATGTATTTCTTTAAGATTATATAAAAGTAAGAA